>AUXJ01003779.1:0-17640 GCA_000482205.1 Herpetomonas muscarum
GAGAATGGCCTGACCAGGTCTGGCTGCTCCTGCAGCGGCGACGCCCTCCAGTACGACCTGCGGCAATACCTGTACCACGGCTTGTACTATCTCTTCTCGGACCCGCCTAGCTGCCTCGCCATCTTGCGGTTCCTGCACAAGCTCCTGCCGCAGGCCCGCGTGAACGCCCAAAAGTTGGCCGTCCCCTGCGGCGCACTGTTTCCTGAGTGCACCATCACGGGCGTGAACACCAAGTTCTACACCAGCATCGTCGACGTCCGCTTCCACGTGAATGCCATTGTCGGGAAGCTGATCCAGGTTTACCACATCGCCATTGAGACAATTTGCGAGCAGGATCGCTTAGACATGCTGGAGATGATGCTGGAAACGGCGCGGGTGTGGCTCGCCCTCGGGGAGTGGCGCGAGGACGGGACCACGTTCCACCTCGAGAACCTTTCCGGCGCGGACGAGTACAGTGGTAAGGGGAACGGCAACTTTTACATTCACCTCTCTGCGAAGAACCACATGGCCACCGCGGCGAAGATGCTGGAGACGCAGGATGCCATTCTTGGTGTGGACAAGGTGAACCGGCTCTTGGAGAGCATGCGCATGACCCGTGAGGAGGTGGTCGAGATGGAGGAGGCTTCCGTGGCGATCGTGGTCCCCCGGAAGGAGCACGCGAATGCCTTCATGGTGCACGAGAACTTTGACTCCCTCACTCCGTGGGACACGACGGAGCGCGCCAAGCACCCGCTAAGTCTCAACTACCACCCGCTCGCGATCTTCCGGAAGAAGGTTATTGACGTGCCGGAGGTGCTGCTGGGCATGCTCACGCACGACTGGCTCTTTGACCGCAACGATTTTGAGCGCAACCTGTCGTATTACGCGCCACTGTGTGCCCTCGACACACCCGAGTCGATGGCGCTCTTCGCGATTTCCTTGTGCCGCGCCCGGGAGAACTTTGCCCAGCCGATCCCTCTCCTGCGGTCTCTACTCCACCTTGATCTGGACAACCTCACGTACCAGGCGGAGGAGGGGCTCAACTTTGGCAGCATGTCGGCTGCCATGCTCACGTTCATCTTCGGCGTCGGTGGCACGTCTATCCGCGCGAGGAGCCTGCACTTGAACCCTGTCCTGCCCGCTGGCGTGAACCGGTACAGCTTTACCGTATGCTGGCGCGGGTCGGTGGTGAAGACGACGCTGGACCGCGACACGCTTGTGTACGAGCTCGTCTCCGGCGACAGCGTGCGCTTCATTCACGGGAATGGCATGAACCGCATCCACCTCCACACAGGTTTTCGCCGGTGCGAGGCGACCCAACGCATCTCCATCCCCCGACGCCACTTCAGCCAGGTGGGGCAGTTTGACGGGGCCATTTTCCTGTCCGACTGTATCTTCAGCAACCTCCTCGAGTACAGCTACGTATCATGGTACCGTACGCTGGAGTCGCTGTTTGAGAACTACCGTGCGCTGCACCAGCGCGCCATCCCGCCCCTGACCCCGGAGGAGTTCATCGCCAAGGTGGTGTACCAGACGGAGGAGCGCGAGATCTCCTTCTCCGGCATCCACAGCGTTCTGCTGCACCGCGGCATCAACCTCGACGTCGGCACCCCCGACGACGCGGAAATTGTGGAGACGCGGTACGGCCTCGCAAACGCGAAGGTGGCGGAGATGGCCGAGCTCCTCGCGCAGCAGCCGCCAAAGGTCAATCCAGCTATCTTCAATCTTGTCCGCGGCTTGGCACACAACGGCGTCGCGTGCGCGATTGTGACGTACAGCCGCAGCCTCAAGCAGCTCATGTGGCACAGCACGGAGCTGGCCAACTTCTTTGTTGCCCGCATTGATGGCGAGGAGGCACATGACCGCGGCATCCGCGGACGGCCGCATCTTGACCTGTTCCTCAAGGCAGCGGAAAAGATCCACGTTGACCCGCGGCGGTGCTTGGTGGTGTCGCACCACCTCGATAAGGACTACGTGGCCGAGGACTTTGCCCAGTTCCGCATGTTCCTCGATGTGGACGACCCGTTCGTGAGCAGCCGGACGCCTCCCAACCCATACCCGTGCCTTGACGACGACGGCGTTGCTAAATTCAGACGTGACAACCCCGTCGTGTGCCGCCTTCCGCTTGACCAGATGCCAAGCACAATCGACGAGCTGGAGGACATCATTGAGGGTCGCCCTCGAAAGCAGCGCTTCTAGCCAATTCTTCCCATCCATTCCCCCCCCCCTCCCCGCCCACCTTTCTACTCTCCGCGGAGAACCCGGTATTTTTCGGTCTTACTCCGGGTCTGCCGCTCACATGCACAATATTGGAGACCATGTGAAGGGCGTTTCTCTTCCACCAGTCTACCGGCGGAGAGCTGTCGCTCGAAAGTATTATATATATATATATTATCATCATCAGTACGGTCACATGGGGAATGCGATTGTTATTGTCCAGGGATACATTTTCCGGTTCGTGAAGAATAAAGCTGCACACGATGGTTGACTGTTTCTTTGGAGCGGCAGTTGTGCCTGTTTCTACCTTTTAATCTTCCTCACGTCTTCCTGTTTTCTTGTCCGGTGCCAGTGCCATATGAAAGAAAATAAAATAAGAAGAGAGCTTGGAGGTCCTGATATATTATATATATATATATAAATATCTGCTTCGTTGCTCCGAGGCCTCCTTCTCCCCTCTCCCTCTTTCTCGGCCGCACTAAATGCCTTCTGAAGTCATATTGAAAGCGTTCTACCTAACTCGTTTTATTTGTCTTTGATCTTCCTTCCCTGTCCTCTGTTTCATCAACACCTTTCATGACGAACGAGGACATTCTTCTTTCCGTCCTCCGCGTTGTTTGAGTGTCATATATATATATATTGGCCTTGTTCCTACCCTCTTGTGCTACGTCGTGTCCATTTCCTGTTCTTGACATGTTTTGTTCGGTGACAGCGTGTCTACGGCTGAGGGTGACCCCATAACTCGTCAAACCTCAGCTTGTTATCATTCATTCTACGCGTCCACTTTTCTACTTACGTGCAGTTGATTTCATTTTATCTGCGGCTTACCCCTCCTTGCCCTCCCCCCCCCCCCTCCCTCCTCAAGTAGTAGCACCGCACGAAAGATATACCGACCGTTTCTTCTTGCTCAAGCAAACGAAGGAAATGTGCTCCAGTTTCTCCGCGAAAATAAAAAATGTGAAAGTAAAGGAGGAGATTTGGTTGTAATCTCTCCCCATTGACATCTCAAAGAGAGGCTGTTATTCGCTCTCGAGAGCGGCCCGCGTTGTGAGCAACAGTGGGGTCATTTGCCATACAGCTCTGTTGTGTGGCACGACTGTCGTGTCCTTATAGGACACAGAGTTGACGATTTGTCAAAGGCACTCAACGACGGGATATGGGGTGGAATAGACAGGACGATGCACCTCTACTTCACCCTCCGTGAGTGAGTATGTTTTACATTGTTGACAATTCTACACACGCACCACCTCGTCACTTCTCTTGGAAAACACCAACAATACGAAAAGCTCTCTAGTACCACACTACCATCACCAACGACAGACAGAAGTTGGTTCGAGTTGAACCCCAGTGGAATTTTTAGAACAATGGGTGCTAACGTTTCTCTAATCGTTGCCTCCCTGACGGTATGGGATCAGATTGGGCACACCACACCGTTTCTTCGCCATGACTACGCGTTGTTGCCACTCCGCTTTATCGCGTACGGCGTTGGCCTCCTATTTCTGCTAGTTAGTCTCTTTGTCTTGGTCGGTGACCGCTCCATCACCCTTTTCCAGTCTGGTGCGCGGTCTCCGACTCGTGGTGGTCGCTCACAGACGAGCCTGATTGAGCGTGAGATGGCGTTTGACCCGAACCTCCTTCTGCGGTCCACCATCACGTCGACATCCGTCTTTGCCTCCGCCCTTTTGTGCCTCGTCGCCTGGCTCTTCTGGGGCGTGCAGCGGGGGTACTACCTGTACATCCGTGACTTGCTGCGTAAGCTGCCTGAGTTCGAGGCGGCGCTGTGGGCTGACTTGCCTGATTGGGGAGGTCTAGACGTGGAGGCGCAAATGAAAAGGTCTGCGGAAGAGAAGTAGCACTTCCCACATTCCCCTCCTTCCTTTACGCGGACTGCAACTGCTTCTGCCTTGATGGTGTGCCCTCGGAGAAGGAGAAGGAGGTGCTGGTTTCCACAGTTGTGCTTTATTATTAGTCTCACACCTGTGGCGGCATCCCCGGTGGTGACAAACAGTGCAGTTTCAGGACCGTTATTGCATGTCCCCCCCCTCCCCACTCAGCCGTGAGGAAGAGGTATCCGTTAAGAAAAACATACAACTCTAAGTTTGTAGTAACTGTAGGAGATCCTGTGAAGGTGACTGGATCAATGAAATATCCTCTTTATGGGCGGAGTATTGTTCCGTGATTTCTACACCCTGGAATCGACAGCAATATCATGGCCAGTCGGCTACCCTGCAAATACAACTGCTTAGACCTTTCTTGTTTTGCGCAAATTTACCTCTTTTCTCCCTCCACCTCACTTCATGTTTGTCCTTCACCTCCGTCGCGACATATAATAATCAATAATAGAAGTTATATTTATCGCGAGATTCCTCTTGGATTCCCATATTCAGTTTTTTTTTCTCTTCACAGATATCGTGTGAATTCCACCATTACGGCATCTCACCTCAGTTCAGCTAGCAACCACGTCCGCCTTGCGCACCTTCACTGGCAGGGCTTTTCGGTCCACAGCCGCCGCCCGCATCGTCTGGACTCGCCCCGCGATCAGTCAAGGGAACTTTTCCACCACCCCTTTCTCATTCGTGCGCCACTTTGTGACGTCCCACTCCGGTGAGTCCCACAAGGCCCCAACAACTTCCGGGGTCGCCACACAGGGAAGCTCGTCGTTTCTGTTCGACAAGCCCTCTCAGCGCGCGCGCCAGCACGCAAAGAAGTTGCAGAAGGCGCAGGGAATGCAGGGGGGATCGAAGAAAGCGTCAGGGGGCGCCAACGCTGCGGTGATTCGCACCGCGAGAAAGCCCAACACCGCCGTTGCTCTGTACGTTGGAGGGGAGGGGGCAACTGGCGCTGGGGCACCGGCCGTCACGCTCGACTTGTGTATCCGGCACACCCTGCCAGATGGGTCCAAGGACCTGCTGGTCAAGGGCATGGCGCGGGAGCCAACAGATACAGCGCAAAAGACGCTGGAGCGCATCCGGCTGCTCTTCGCTCCGCCGCGCCCTAAACAGGGGGTGAATAAGAAATTCAACCGCGAGGACCTTCTCGCCGCTTGCCCTGCGGTCTCTGCCCTGGAGCAGCTGCCCCCCACGGACGGGGAGGGGGAAGTGCGCTACGGCGAGCTGGACACAAATCTGCCCAACAAAGAATTCTGGGCTCGTGCGAAGGTTCTATGTGTTGGGGAAGAGAGAGTAGAGGTCAAGTTTAACATCCCGACCATCACCGAGATCCTTCCCCCGAGCAAGCCGTTTGTTGGCCTGCCAGTGGTGTGTTCAAATATCACGACGGTGTACGCACAGGAGGAGGACCTGAGCTATGAGTGGTGTCTTCGCGGCGACGCCGGCGCCAGTGCCGGTACGGATGACATGACTGTCCTCTCGCGGGAGCCGGCATTTGAACCGACGGAGGGCATGTTGGGAAAACGACTTGTGCTACGAGTGACGCCCGACATTGAAGACGGTCTGTGGACGCAGGTCGAACTTCCGCCTGTGCAGATGCCCCCCTCGGCGGTTGCCCGGTGGGACGAGACGCCGACAGACATCTTTGCCCCCGCCTTCCGCGTCGTGTCGTACAACATCCTGTACGACGATTTCTGCACCTCCAAGAGCTGTAAGGCGAAGATCTACCCCTTCGCCTCGGATGAGGTGCTGGACATTGAAAACCGTCAGGTGCGTATCCTGCAGGAGCTGCTGGCCTACCACGCGGACATTGTGTGCCTGCAGGAGTGTGGGAAGAAGCTCTTCCACAAGTACCTCCTCCCGGCAATGTCCGCCCGCGGCTATGACGGCTTTTACGCGAACAAGAGTGGCAACGTGCAGGAGGGCTGCGGGTTCCTGTTTCGCAAGGAGCGCTTCTCCCTCGTGCGCGAGGACGTTGTCGCGCTTAATTGGGCCTCGCTCGAGGAGCGTGAGCCGCAGCTTGCCGAGAAGGTCGCGACCCACGCGGAGCTGAAGGAGGCGCTGGGCAACGTCACGTCCATTGGGGCTGTGCTGACGCTGCGGGAGGCGGGGACCGGGCGCGAACTGGTGCTTGGCAACACCCACCTCTTCTATCACGCCAACGCCTGCCACATTCGCATCCTGCAGATGCACCTCTTCCTCGCCTGCCTGCACCGTGCCGCGACGGAGGGTGCGGCGGTGGATGCGTCTCAGGCGCGGCCAATCGTGTTGTGCGGTGACTGCAACTTCACCCACACCACTGGTGCGTACCGTCTCGTGACGACCGGACAGGTGGAGGGAGGTCACCACTCGTGGGAGAAGGGCAAGCTCTTCTACTGGGGCTGTGACCGCCAGCTTGGCTACAGCGCGGATCAGCTGGCGGAGCTGATGGGCGAGGTGGGCGAGGGCACGCCGTCCCCGACGGCTGCGCAGACGAAGAAGCGGAAGGGCGAGCAGCTGGACGACGCAGCGAAGGCACCGGAAGGGGAGGCAGGGGCGGAGACTAGTGGCGACGGTAATGCTGCACCTCCTTCTGCTACTCGGGAGCCGCTGACTGAGTACTTCCACGACACGGTTCACGGCGCCCTGAAGCTGGTGGACTCCTATTACGCTACTGACCCAAGTCTGCCGTGGACAAATTTCACCATGACGTTCCGTGAAGTCATCGACTACATCTTCTTTTCCGAGGAAACTATCGATGTGCTGCGGACGGTCCCCATTCCCCCCGAGTCGGAGCTCGCGGAGAACTTTGCCCTCCCCAACGCAAAGTATCCCTCCGATCACGTTGCTCTGATCGCTGATCTCGTCTTCAAGAAGTAGTGTGCTTCTATGACGATAATGCGTGAACTCATCGTGGTGTTCTTAAATGCTCATCGACTTCCCCCGTTTGCGTGGGTTTCTAATTTTTGTTTTTTCCTTTGTTTGCCCTTCTTGTTTCTAATCTGCAGGCTACGGTCATATATATGACGCGCCCTTTAACACGCCTGTGCACCACTTGGGGTTCATCAAATAGGTGTTCCAGAGTCACAGAGATACTAAACAAGAACAATAATCGTCCAAAGTAAAGCTATCTGAGGAGACGCTAGATGTTGTTGGTAACCGTCGGGTGCCCTTCTCCCATCGAAGTTGGCATCGTGTCAAAGCATCTTTGCTGGATATAGGTGCATATTTTCCCGATGTCTCCGGCACCTTTCTTACTAAGAAACAAAAAGGCAATGTGATCAAAGTGACAATACGACCGCCTTCCCTCTAAATACTATTGCTTATTGCGGATGCTGTTGGATTTTAGTCGCCCCGTGTGCAGAGCCACATACAGAGGGAGAGTGGGACTAGTTCCGGTCTTCTTCCTTTTTTTTCTGGTGCTGATATCAGCCTCAGCCAGCAATAGAAAGCGTCTCTCCTCTAGATCACAAACGATCTGCTTGGGTCCATAGAGAGCACACATTTTTGTTTTCTCTTATTTACGAGCGAGTGAATCCATACAATACATACATAGACAATCTATACACACACACATCTATACATTCCTACGGGCACTTCCCGCTTGTCGAGTTAGTGCCATCCTCCTCTCTCAGTGCGGAATACTATCTTCTGCTGCAGAGGATCTACAGGTGCTATTGAAAGTTACTAGCAAACGTGACGCGCACACAGGAGCACAATGTCGTTTATCGTGTACCAGAGCGGGATGCGGAGTTCGCTGATACTAAACCGCACACCGCCAGTTGGGGGTGGTGAAAGCACCGTGCACGCCGGAAGCACAAGCCCCCGTACGCACTATCGTGAAGGCAACGACAGCGATCCCTTTTCCGTTCCTTCACCCATTGCCATGGACCCAACGAGACAGTCGCCCTCAAGTCACCCTGCCGTACCACGGGAGGCCCTCCCTCACGAGGGTGCTGCTGAAAGTCTTGGTACGGTGGCAGGGCAGGCGCGGTTTGCCGACGACAGCAATAACCCGTGGCGTGTTGGCGGCAGCCGGTGCTTTTCACCGAAAGTGAATGGAAGCGTGACGCTCATGTCACCCAGCCCCATGTTCCGCAGCAACAGCACGACGGAGCTGACCCATGAGAATGTGACAGGACATACCCGGTCGCTGCTAACCCATCACGGTGTGAGCGAGAGCATGGAGCCTCCGACCTATGAGGAGGACGGGAGCGGGGGAGTGAATGTGTCCAAAAATGACGGGAAGCGGACAATCCTCCGGTACGCCCTTCAGCGCCGGGGCAGCAGCAGCTGCCGTGACCGTGAGGCGACCCCCACAGATGAGTTCCATAGTGAGATGAGCGGCCGCCTGCTGCACTGCTCATCCATCCGCGTCGAGATGCCCCCCGGTAGCTCCGCCAAATCCTCCTGCACCGCGCGTCTTGAGAGTCGTAGCCCCGATACAGCTGGGCAGATCACGTTTGTCGACCCCCACAACAGCGCGACGGATCTGTCGCGAGCCCGAAGCACCGCCAGCGTGCACACCGTGCAAAACTCAGCAGACCTGTCCTTCCCTGCGTACAAGTCCGCGGGCCGGTCGCGGGTGTACAGCGACCGCACGGAGAGTACGCTGCAGGCACGGGCTCTGTTCACTGCCGAATCGCCACCGCCTTCGGTAGACTCCTCCATCGTTGCACACACCACCGAGAAGACTGCAGGAAGCCATGATCACCGGGTGGAAGCGACGTCCCTTGGCCAGCACACTCCGCATCAGCTGAGGTGCAGAGATGGCCTCTTTGCCGATGGTACGTCATTTCATGGGCGAGAGAAAACGCCCTCCTCCGCCCCTACCACAGCGAATGCTTCGGTGGATGTCGCCTCCGCGATAAGAGCAACGCCGATAAAACAGACGCTCCTATCTCACACCAAAGACAATGGCGAGATTCCCGCAGCCAACCACAGCTCCGTCACAGTCGCCTACACCCCGAACCAGGAGGCGCGGGCGGCTGCTTCTGCGACAGGCGAGCAGCAAGACGCTGTACCGCCGCAGACCAGTTTCTGCTCACCTCCGCAGCAGAGACGGCAAGACCCACTGGCTGAGTCTGCGGAAACGTGGGACGACAAGACGGAGCGGAGTCCGCCGCGCATCCCGTCTTACCTGGCGACACCCAACCCTGGAATGTTTCACGAGGGCGGTGGGGAAGGGTACACACCCAACTCCGCCTTTCCATCCAGGCGTCGTCCGTCCGAGGACAGCTGCGAGAGCCCATACAGCCAACGTGGTGTCGCAGCCGGGGTCACTGACGATTCCCCCGTCGCCCGCTTCACTGGATTCCCGTCCCCTGTCAAGTTCTCCCCCATTCCGACGAAAACCTCCGCCGAGGACCTCTACACCCAACTGCTGCGGACACGAAGCGAGTCACTTAAGAGGGGCCCGCTGGCTGCCACGCCCAAGGGGGTGGGAAAGGACATTGCTGACGACTTTGAGCCTGAATACGCATCAAGCAGCTCCTGCACCACGGATCACTCCCCCACCGCCCCCGCCCGTGAAGTCAAGCCAGATGTGGGATCGGTGGTATCCGCGCCCAAACCTCCAAGTGGTGCTGGACAGTGGGCAGCGTCTGACTATCACCCCGACAGAGGCGTAGCCGTGGCGGATGGCTGCGGCGACGCGACGCCGCTACCCTCCGCCCCGTCGAAGGGCAGCCGCCTAGAGCTAAGCCATACCTGTGCGTGGGGGGACACGTCAGCGAAGAGCGACCTGGCGCGTGTGGTGGACGGCTCTCGCAGTACCGCCACGGGTGGGGACCGCTCTCGCAGTGCGGCTTCGCGGCACTGGGAAAGTCAAGAGCTGCTGAGCGCCTTGGGTGGGTCGGGCGACTACTCCCCGTTGGCCTTCCTCGCTGCCGTTGCAGCCGCCGCCTCTCACGAGGGTGGCAGCGGCCGACTATCCACAGGGCACAGCGTTCACCGCACCAGCGACGGCAGTCATTCGTACAACACAGCACGCGGAGATGATTCGGGAGTGGGAAGCACGCCTCGCCATGCGTCGTCTGATCCAGCGACACCAGCCCTCTCTGCCATTTTTCCAACAGGGGGCGGCGAGGCAGTGGTCGCACCGGCGCTCCTACCACGGGCAGAAAAAGACACCCCGATGCGGTTTTCTGCGCTCCCAATAACAGGACTGAGTTGCAACCGCCGCGCTCCCCCTCCCCCGACGCGGCGACGCTCCGTGGTGGAGGTGAACAACCGCGCACCCTCAAGCTTCGAGGATGGCGACAGCCTTACCCACCCCGCTGGCCTAGGTGAGGCAGACACGGTGACACCATCTGTCCGCACCTTGTCAAGCTCCTCGGGTGACGGGTCGCAGGGCAGCGAGGCCCACTCCCCATCGCGGCTCTTTGTCGACTACTACCATCATCGCCGCCACAGCGGTGATCACAACAGCCCCAGCTATTCGGCAGAAGTGCGCTGGGCCCCCTCTGCCCCGCGATGCATGCTTTCGCCTGCCTTGGAGTCCACATCTTTTTCCTCCGATGACACTGTGACTTCACAGCTAGCCGTGGAAGATGTCTGTGTTCGGCGCGCTCAGTCCGGCAGCGTGCTCGAGAAGGCGCGGCGTGGTGGTGTGCTCCGTCCTCCTACACCACCTGAGGTATTCAAGGTGGATGACGACAGGAAGGAGAGCGAGATTCCGCCCTTGTCACAAAAGAGGGAGATCATTCGCGGCAGCCAGCCATCGAATGCGGCGTTGCGGCGATCGTCCATTGAAGGGATGGGGGAGGGCGGGCATTGCGGAGGTTGTACAGCTGTGGGTGCCACCATAGCCACGGAGGAGAAGCAGACTGTTATTTCGTTCCCAGGATCGGCAAGCTACACAAACGATAGGCGGATCGCCGCACTGCACGAGCAACACCGTCTTCTGCGTATTGCCGAGGAGATGAAGGCCATGGGTGTGGGCGTCACAAAAAACGATCGTTCTGTCCTAGCACGGCAGACAGGGCAGCAGTTTCGTACGGAGGCACGTGTCGCTGCTGCCAAGGTCGGTGTCAGCGCTCACCCACCGATTCCAGTCGACAATGCCCAAGAGATAACACAGCAGTACGTGCACAGGCCTTTCCCACTTGATTCTTTCCTGTAAAGTCTTCGCCTGGTAGAGTTGCATTCCACCTCACTGCCATTTCTCCACACTTGCAGCACCAGTGCCCCCTCCCCCTCGTCCTCTCTTCCTCTCACGCATTGTTGTTACTCGCTTCGTTCACCCAACGTTTTATCCATATTCCACTAACAGTCATAGTACAACATCTTACCTTTTTTTTGTATTCGCATCATCATTGATTTATAGAGTAATATATGTTCTCCACGATCCCCTTTAAGAAAAAGAAAAAAAATATACATGCATACATTTCTTTATCCTCCCCCATAGATCATGTCGTCGTCGTCATGCAGAGACACTGCAGCAGGCACATCTTACCTTCTCAGCAACATCCGCAAAAGAAACAATATAAAGCGTAAGGCACGGCGTCGGACACCGAAACCACCCTCCCTTGCCATCGTATCCTACTATCACTACTTTTGTTTTCCCTCAAACCAACTCACTCGCACGGTACAAATGTAACAGTCAACCCCCCTGACGATGCAATCAGACAAATGCACTCTCATCCATAGCAGTTGTTGTGCTGCACACTGCGCAAGCACACTTTGACAAGCCCCTCGACCCCAGCAGCTCATCTGCTTCTTGACGTAATGGGCTTCCTTCCTTGCCGAGCTCACTGGCTCTCCTTTGCTTATCTCTCACCCCCTCTTTCTCTCTCTCACTCTCTGATCTTATTCTGCGCCTAGCGGGCTCCAAAGGAAAGACAAAAAATACGTAGTGCGTGCCGTGCAGCTATGACTGTCAAAGTGCACGTACGTCTCTTCTCTTCCATAGGACTCATTCCCCTGACATAACACCTCTCCGGATCTCCAGGCAAGGTGTCCAGCTTTAGTTTTATAACACACAATAGTGTCGCAGACACACAAAAAATTCCCTTTTCTTTCTTCCTTTTCCTCTCTTTATCCTCTTGCTATCCTTTTAGCACGCCAGGTGCTCAACCATTTATACACACATATTCATAATTATATATGTACACTTACACATATTGACAGCCATACAAAACGGACACAAAATATTTCTGAGCGTTGCAAAAAGAAAAAGGTACGTTGAACAAATCACTGTTCACTTTATATACATTTAACCCTCTTTCTTTTCTTTTTATGAAAGGCTCGACTGCACCACTCTGTTTCGTAATCTGTTCCGGTCTATAGGGGGAGGATACACTTTGCTTTTTCGCGGCACATATTTTTAATCTCACTGGTAGCCTGAGAGCAATGCCGGCTTGCTTCAGATCCGTGAAAATACTGCGTAAAGCGTTGACCACTGTGCAGAGTACCAGCGCTGGCGGGCGTTGTGGGTCTTTCCATTCCACTGTCCACCCATCATGGGATGCTTCTCGTGCTTCTTATTATTACCGCCGAGTGAGAAGTGCCGAAGCCGGATCGTTGCATTTTGTTATCGCCTACTCCAATTGCTGCACAACGGCCCGGCGGAGTGTGTCGTCGCATGGTGAAGGCGGTCCGCCAAGGGAACCCGCGACCTTTTCCCAACAGGCTTCCTCGTCGTCACCACAGCGTGGCACCGCCGTTGACGCACCAGACCACCTCTCCGCAAGCGGCAGCGGCGGGCAGCGCCCGCCTGCTCCGCCGACCTCGTACGTCGGCCCGCAAACAGTGCCAACCACAGCAGTGGCTACGCCCTCCACTGAGGCGCAGTTAGCCTCGGAGGCCGCTCCAGATCCGCCCCCTCCGCCGGAGTCAGCGACGGAGGGGGACGGGGCTGTTTCAGAAGCTGGAGCCTCACCCGCCGAGGATGAGTCCAAACCCACTCTACTGGTTGCTGACCAGGACCCTCAAAATGACCCAGAAGCAGAGGCGGAGGAGGAGGAGGGGGAGGAGGAGGAAGACGACCTTGTCGAGGAGGATGACAGGTCGGATGGGGAGGCCGGGGAGGACATTGACCCGTTCGACCCCATTCCCGCATCCTCCAGCAGGCGCCGGACAAAGGTCAGCGAGGCAGAGAAGCAGAAGCGGCTCCTGCGGATGGCGAAGGCCAGCTTGCAGTTCGCGGAGCTTCTCTCGTCGGAAAACATCCACAAGTTTGTGGACATCACAGAGGTCAGCACCCCGAGCGGGGTTCGGTGGGTCGATGTCGTGGCCAAGCCCGCGCTGTGGGAAAACCGACGACTCGCTCGCCAGCCTGAAGCTGAATTCGTGGCGTGCGTCCTGCGAGCACTACAGCGGGAGCGGCTGCCACCGGATATGTACGCAAGCATGGCCGCGGCCGGAGCTCTGCCCAGCGTCCAGGTTCATGAAAACTGGATTGGACTAACGCTACGTGCGGCGAAGAGCAGCTTCTCAAAAGCGGACCCGTACAATTCCGTATTCGCCATGAGCACGCTGTCTTCGTACTTTGATCGGCAGCAGGAGTCCCAGGATGTTGCGGTAATGGCGGGCATGGGCGACATCGCGACATCGGTGGCGTCTTCCGCTGCCCAGACACAGGCAAAGCTCGCGGAACGGCTGTACGCAGAAGACATGGCTCGTCGAAGCAAGCAGCGCCCTTCTTGGGACCCAACCACTGGGGAGACGGATGTTGACGCCGCTGGGCCGCAGGGTTCGGTCCCTGGCAGGGCGGGTATCTTCAGCACCGCAGCAACGGAGGATCCCTCGGTGTACTGCTACTACGATGAGGATACCAATACACTTCTCCCTGTTAACCCCGACCGCGAGGGCCTATTCTCCCGCTGGTTTCGGTGGCCATGGTGCCGGAGCACTGCGTTCCCACCCAACCATCCACTCAGTAAGCAGATGAATGGTCACCGTAAAAAGGGGTATGGTCACTTCTGGAGGAAAGGGGCGGGTGGCGCTGGGGGGCCGAAAAAATCGCGAGCCCCAACCATCACCGACGAAACGGAGCGCCTGAGCATCTTCCTCTTCCAGGAGGTTCACCCAGTAGAGGAGGCGATGGCGGAGGAGTCGCTCACCACCGAGGCGATGGGGGCGGCGTCGAAGCTGGGGCGTTTCGGTCTCGATGACCACGGGAACAACGTCTTCACCACCATGGATGGCGGCGCACGCCCCGCCCCCGCAGACGGGGCCTCCGGTGCGAAAGGGAAAGGTGCGACAGACCACCTACAGACGCGTCGGGTGATCGTAACGGTGCACCGCGAGCCGATTCTCTGCGTGCAGGAGACACTGATCCGGTGGCAGGAGTTCCTGCGCTACGACGGGCACCTCCGCAATGACAGCATAAATCGCCACTTTTCCAACGGCGACGGACGGTCCGTCGGGTGGGAAGACATTATGCGTCACCTCTTCCACAAGACGGTGCGTGAGTTGGGACGCGCAAGTGTGGCACAGACACGCTCGCTAGATGCGTTTGAGATGGATGTCTTTGACGATGACCTACGTGCCGCTGAGCGCATCCGTCGGATGCGGGGCATGCTCGGGGAGCTACACAAGCTGTGCCGCCGCGCCAGCATGTACACGGACATCTTGCGCGAGTCCAAGCTGGCGTACACGAAGCTGAAAAAGACGATGAATTCGCCAATCACAATCTCTGACCGGCAGACGTTTTCGTTGCTGGACAGCGCGGTGTCGCTGTCGCACAGTCTTGAGGAGCAGGCCGGCTCGCTGCTGCTCCTCAACTTTTCTGTCGCGATGAACCAGATGGAGACGCATCTGCGCACACTCACCATCTTCCAAACCTTCTTCACGCCGCTGAACTTTATCGTGTCATACTTTAGCATGCACTTCACCCCCCTCGAGGACTTTTACGAAGAGGAGAATGGCGTCTATGTCGTACTCGCGTTGCTTGTCGTCGCGGCAATCGTCACCAGCCGATGGATCTCCAAGACCCTGAGGTAATCAACGGTGATCATTCATTCATTCCTATCGCTTTGTATTATACACCACTGGAGACGGGTAGTGGCTTGTTTGTGGCCCCCCCCGCCTCCATCCGTTTACGGGACCGAAAGAAGGCAGTAAGTGGCTAGCCACACACCCACTCGTCCTCAACACAAATACGCTTACATTGGAAAGAAAATATATATATGTATGTGAATAAGCATAATAGTGTCTCCATTCTCAGTTATCTGGCCGTATAGGTGATGATTTAAGCATAACCGCACATGAGCCCATGAAGAGAGCGATAGGGACAATATTATGGCAGGAGGCAGTGCGTGGTAGCTCCTCCCGCTTGTCTATTTTATGTGGATCCCACACTGAAAGCCAATCGAACCCGCTTGCTTTCTTATTTCATCTCTTTGTTGGCGGTCACATCGTCTCCCTCCTCCCTCAAAAAAAATCAATACTTGGACACTGTGGCAGAATCACCTCAACGACACCAAAAGGAAAGCAAGTATAAAGGAAAACTGTGCCTAAACGCTGGGCTACATTTGTTTTCTTTTCAGCATTTTCTTTCGTGGCTTCATTTTACATTTATTAACCGTACACGCGGTAACATTCTCTTACTTGCCTGTGGGCTGGACTAGATCCACAACCGCTGTTGGAAAGCGTTGGCAAAGGGCAGTTGCAGTACAAGCAGGGGCAGGCAGATCACGCCGGAGAAGTTTCAACAGATACACCGTATAAGAGACGTTGGTTGCTGTGAGTACGCGTGAGGGCGCATAATATGATGAACGCGAAGGGGACTTCCTCGCCGCAGCGTGGCTGCAGGGCCGGTCGCCCAATGGGCCACGGCGCCATGGCATTGATCGCCCTCCTGGTTCTCCTTGCGTTTGGTGGCACCACCGCGATGGCTTTCCCCTTTGGCCGCACCTCGGGCGTTACGGAGCTGACCCCGGCGTCCCTGCCCGGCTTCGTCAACTCGCACAAGCCTGTTGTCGTGCTTTTTTACGCCCCGTGGTGTGGGCACTGTAAGCAGTTCCACCACGAATACGAGCGCTTCGCCGACTCGGTGAAGGGAGCGATTCGCGTGGGGGCGATCAACGCAGACCAGCACTCGGAGGTTGGCGGCCAGTTCGGCATCCGCGGCTTCCCCACCATCAAGTACTGGAACATGGGCAGCAAGTCACTCAGCGCGCCGGAGGAGTACCAGTCCCACCGCACTGCGCAGAGCCTGCAACGGTTCATGATGGAGAATGTGCGCCCGACAAAGGTCAACACCGCGGTGCGCTCCGCGGAGGCGCTCAAGGAGGCCGTGGTGGCGGCGCCGCAGCAGAAGGCCGCGGTGCTCTTCTCGTCCAAGTCAAAGGTGCCACCCATTTTTTCCATTCTCGCGCTGTCCCCGCGGCTGGCTGATCTCCCCTTCATCTTTGTGGAGGAGAACGAGGCGGTTAACAAGGGGATGGCAGCGTCGGTGGGGGTGAAGACGGTGCCGGCGATCGGTGTCGTGCAGGTGAAGGCGGGCGCTGAAGGCGCGGCGGAGACGCTTGAGATGGTGCCTTTCAGTGAGGGCGGCATTTCATACGAGCCCCTCGCAAAGTTTTTCCTCGCAGCTCTGTCTGGGGAGCTGAAGGTTCCGGCTGAAGCCCAGCACGAGGCCGTCAATGGCAACGTGGCCGTTGAGCAGCTCGACAAGGAGGATGGTGTGTCCGTGCTGGAGGGTCAGCACCGAGTTCGGGAAATCCGCAGGGCCCTCCCGGTCGCCCCCGAACCGTTCGACAAGGACGTCACCATCCCGCACTACTGCGCGCCATCGATGCGGCTGCAGCGTCTCCACGGCAGCGTCGTCTGGTGCGTCATTGTCCTGGGCGAGGGCGTCGATGTGGACGCGCTGCACGCCCGCTACCACAACGAGCCGTTTCTCTTCTTTGACGCCTCCAAGACGGACCTGCGGGATCTCGAGTCGTCGCTGCAGGAGGACCTCAACGGCCTCAACCTCGGCGAGCTCGGCATCGACGTGAAGGCTGCCCATGGCGGCGACAACGCGCTCGTCCTGTTGCGGAAGACAAAGAAGAAGAGAATCCGTGTGAAGGGCTTTACGGGGATTGACTCGGCGGAGAAGGCTGTGAATGCGCTCGAAAAGACTGCTGGTGGCGAAATCAAGGTCACACAGTGGAAGCTTTAGACAGCACGGCTAGTGTCTGTTCGCAGCGAATACGCGTTCACGCAGAGTTTATAGTGGTGACAAAAGAAAAAAAAACAAGTATGGTAGATGCAATCGAACGGGTGTCTGTCATAAGCGGTGAGGCGAGTGGCATGCAAGAGTGGTCATCGAGGATTCGTATCGTATAGGGGGACCCCCCCTGTGTAACGTCGTAATCGTTATTGTACTCTTGAGCGCTCGCCCTCGCTACAGCTCCTACTCGCTGTTATCATCTCACCTTCTTCCAGTCGGCCTTTTTAACCCATTTTTCCTGTGTTCGTTCTCCTCTCTGTCCTCTTCTCTTTTTTTGACCGTACCGCATGTCTATGGGCTCTCTATCTCTCTCTACAGGGCGGCGCAGAACTCCTGCTACACTGCCTCCCCCCCTTCTTACTGTGATGTTGCAATCCGCAACCTCCACTATCACTCTCCTATTAAAAAAATATA
>AUXJ01003788.1:0-10000 GCA_000482205.1 Herpetomonas muscarum
TCCTCACTCTTTTTGTTCTTTATATACCGTGGCAGAAACTTTAGGCCCGGCAGATTGGTTCACCGGAGTGCCCTGTATAATGGAAGGTCGCTGGAGTTGTTTGTCTTCGCAGGTAACCGCCCAGCTGATTCTGTTTCTTCCCCTTCTCCACCTACCAAATTCTAACACAATGAAAGAGAGCAAAAAAGGAATCGAAAAGAATATGAATGCAATTTGAACCAAGGAAGGAAAAGAGGAGCACTCGGATGAATCACCGCAGGCAAGCACACAGATGCACCACTGGTAGGTGTCATCCATTTGATAAGGCACCCCGTTGACGATCCCGTGTATGATGCGGACTGTCAATCCGTCATTTGTACATTCCCTCCTCGGAAGAAAGAAACGACAACGCAATGTGTGTCTGTATGTATGTCTCACGAGGGATAGTACGTACGTCAGGAGGGCTCTGAACAGCACGAAATATTCCACGCATCACCGTAGATATTAAGCATAGCCCCACGGCACGTTTTTTTTAACTTGTGTGTTTTCTTGTCGGTTATATCGGAGTTAATTCACAACACCCTTCTTCTTTACCTAACCCCTTCGGTGCGGGTGTCACTGTAAAGAAGTGGGGGAACAAAAAACAACAAAATACTGTATTAATCGAGGTTATGCAAAAGTGTGCTTTTTTTTTAGGTGCACTGCCGAACGGATCCCTCTCACCACAGTTTTGTTTCCGCTGAGACGCCAAAGGGAACAGGGGGAAGACAGCGAATGGGATTTGCCCACCACACAGTCACAACGCAGCACCAGAGAGTCGCAGCGAAGAGGCACCAGTTTAGTGCTCAACCCCAGCCGCAAAAAAAGTCTCTGCTGGTGTTGTCTGTCCAGTGCCTGTTCTTGTCGAGAAGTGGAAAGCGGTGGGTGACACCCTTATCAAAGCGCGTAGTTCACCACACGGCCACGCTCGCCGACGGAGAGGATCGGCACCGTCGGGGCCGCGACGAGGGACTGAGGGAACTCGTGCCGAGTGGAGATGGCGGGGAAGGACGGAATGACGCGGTACTCGGGCAGCTGCGCGAGACGGAAGGCGGCCTTCTGCCCGCGAGAGGAGAAGGCCAGAACGCCTTCCCCGTTGCGGTCGGTGCCAAAAGTCATGTCACTGATACCGGTGGTGAGGTTGTCGAGCACCTTGACAGGCTTCGGCGCACCCTTCCCGCTCGTGTTGAGCCCCTCACGGCTGTAGACAGACACGACGCCGCTGGTGCTGCCGATGGCGATGGAGCCGTGGCCGAGGGCGAAGCGGCTGATCTGCAGTGCGCCAGCGTCGCGCACCTCGTACAGGAAGCGCGCCGTCTTGCGCACATCGTAGATGCTGAGGGTGCAGCCGGACGCGACGACAAGCTCGTTGGCGCCGTGGAACGCAACGTCAGAGACGGCGTCGTCGACGGCGACGGTGCCCGCGATGGAGCCAGACGCTACGGCGCCAAGACGCACCGTGGAACCGCTAGCAACTGCTACCATGCCCGTGCTCGCATCCCCGGCGCGGGACACAATCTTGGTGACGTACATGTCCTTCTTGGAGTTATCACGGCGCCCGTTCCGGTAGACTGACGTGTCGCGCGCGTCGAGGAAATGCAGCGGCGTGACGGTCTGCGTGGAGAGCGACACCATCAGCGGCAGATACGCCTCGTGCGCCGTGACAAAGACATCCTCCCCACTCGCCGACAGCGCCGTCTGCTCGATGCGCTTCTTCACGTCAATCTTGGAGAGCTGCTCGACAAACTTGCCGGAGGCGTGGTAGGTGTAAAGGTGGTGGTTGCCGCCCACGACGCACAGCTGCCCGTTGCGGTGCCAGCAGATCGTGCGGGCGTTGTCGCGGGGGAGGGCGATGGTGGAGAGGATCGTCGGCGGTGCCATGTGCTGCCGGTCGTGCTTGGTGGAGAGCAGCGGCTCGGTGCGGGACAGGAGGGTGTCGAGGTCCTCGCTGCGGAACCGCTTCCGGCGCAGGGCGCTCGCCACGGCTGCAGTGTCGTGGTCATCCTCCGCCTCGCGATCCTCCTCGTGACGCTGCTCCAGCTCCTTCTCCCGCACAGCGTCGGAGACCGCCCACGACGGCGTCTGGTGGCTCTGCTTCAGAAACGCCGGTGTCGCATCGGCCGTCTTCGCATCCGCCTCATCCGTCCACGCGCGAGGCGGCTTGCTGCTGCTGCTGCTCATTGCAAAATTAGCACAGGCGACTTGGTGCTCGTGTGTATGTCCGTGTGAGTGTGTGTGACAGGACTAAGTCAAGATTAGCAGGGCTTGAACTGACAAAAAAAAAGAAGAACCGCAGTCGCGCGTTTTGGCTACGCATGTATCCACAGAGAAGGAAGGGGAAATATATGGATGGTGCATGACAGGGTCAAGTGCATAAAGAGCATGTTTCTGTTTGAGCCTTTCTGTGAAGATGGGCATCTGTGTATGTATAATGGTAGTCATGTAGGTAGGAAAGGGAAGACCCACACATCCACAGCCACATCACCCTTCGTGGAAGGGCAACATTGGACTCCCCACCATTAGACTGTAAATAGAAAGGTGCAGAGCAAGGCGACGCCCCCTCCTCCCCTACCTCCCTCCAATCCTGGAATGCTTTAACCCCTCATGCTTAGCCAAGCAGATGTAGAACACCTATCATTGTTGCATTGAATCAAAATATTGTTTTTTTTTTGTAATTCTGTAGGTGTTGCGGGTCGCTGTTTTCCACAGTGTCTCGTGGATATATATATATATATATACCACATTGTATTGTACATTCCATATGCAAAGAGATGTATCGTGTGTCGATCAGGGCGCTCGGTGACGCGAATCGGTGATCATTTCAGTAGGTCACATAGCGTTTCATAGTCCACCCACGATTTGCTGGTCAGTCGCGCGCGGTGGGCCTCGACCACGCGCTCCATTTTAGGGAGGAGGGACCACGACGCCATATACGTGTCGGCAGTTGCCACGTCGCGCTCCACGCTGGCGAGGCGCTCCGGCGAGGAGAAGGCCTCGGCGATTGCGGACTGCGCCCGCCACGATGGGCCCCACAACACCGCGCAGTCCCAGTAGTCGTAGTACTCGGCCTCTCCCAGCGGCAGCAGCGACTTGACCGTTGAAAATCGCTCACTAACAACATCTACCAGCTGTGCCAGTGCCGCGCTCGCAGCACTGGTGTCGCCGCGGCTGCAGCGGCGACGGAGAGACATCAGAGCCAGCTCGAGCTGGGCGAAGCTCCGTGCCGCCACGAGGACTGCGTGGTTTTTCTTACTATGGGCGCGAGAGTGAAGTGGCTTCTTCATTGACGAGTAGGTCATGGTGGAGGCATTGCTGCCAGCCTTTTCACTGCCCTCGCCGTTCTCACCGTCATGCTGCCGCTCCGCCTCCTCCTCCTGTGCCGCTGCGTCTGCGCACAGCCGCACCGCCGCGCGAACGATGCTCTGAACGACCATTTCCTCAAAGACGGCGACACAGTCAGAGACAACCCTGCAGCGGGTGTGGAGCGTGATCATCGCCTCGGCGACCTGGACGCGCCACTGGAGGGGGAGCAGCTGCTCCCGCGCCATTGTCTGCAGCGCCTCTCGCAGCGACTCCCGCGTCTCGTCTGAGGCCGCCTGCAGCTGACCGTACAGCCGCTGCACCTTTCGCGCCTTCTGCACAGCCATGACGTTGGCGTCGGCGAGGCGGTAGCCAAACAGGTTTGCGAGGCGCGACGGTGACGGCGGCGGCGGTGCCGACGGTTGCGTTGTGGAGGCGGTGTCAAGCGTGCGGGGCAGGCCACCGCGCTGCGTGCCGTCTCGGATGACGGTAATCCTGCCATTCACCGGCGGAAGGGCGGTGGTACTCGGGGGAGGGGCGGGTGGCCCCGCCGCGGCGCGAACAGTGGCGTTGCCGGTGCCGTTCTCCCCCTCCCCCTCCTCCTCCTCGGCCGCGTAGCGTGCCTTAATGCCGTCGGAAAAGGTAGCAGCCTGCAGCCGGTGCCCGCGGGCATTCTTTCCTCCTGACACTGCAGCACCCGTCCCGCCCACTCGACTACCATAGGGCTGATCGCCGCTGCTGCGGCTGTCGCTAACATCCTTGGCGATGTGCCAGACGCCTGTTTGGCTTGCGCGGTCGGCTGTGGCCATCGATGGCCAGGTGCGGCGAGTGAAGGGGACGCCGAGGGCGTCAGAGAACTTTGCCCGCTTTGCAGGCGCGGCTGGCGCCTCCGCCGCCGCACCGTCATGCAAAGTGCTGTCGCCCATGTCGCCAGCACTAGTTCGTATCCCCTCCACCCTACACACTCTCTTTTTTTTAGTGAAAAGAGGAAAGCGGTTCCCCCTTTCTTTCAGAAAAAATAAGGATAAGGTCTTCCTACCCTTCAAAGGTACGGTCCGTGTGTGTGTGTGTGTGTGTGTCCGTGCGTATGTGTCTAGATGTGGGAATACAGGAGACCTTATACTCAGTTATGTGAAATTTTTGTTTTGGGAGGTGTGTGACAGAGAGAAAAAATTACGTTGAGCTGAAAAAGGTTCATTTTTTTATTTCCCTTTTGGCGACGGCGACGGCGCAAGGGCTAAGAGCTGCTTCACCTGCGCGGGTAGCAAGAAACACCCATGCAAGTAGTCGTACACTGTCTACACGAGCACAAAAAAAAACCGCTCACAAAGTAATCGCATTGCGGGACATATCTAGACATCTACTTACCCATTTCACTACATAATATTGCCTTCCTTCCTTCACGTCGTAATTCAGGATATGCGTTACTTAAATATATATATATATATAGTATATTGATGACAAAGAAGAAGCACACCGGGGTAAGGGGGAAGAACGTCAATGGTGTGGTGAAGAAGGGATGTAGGAGGACGGTGTTTTTTAAGTGAAACACGTCGCTCTCTAGAAATATAAGAGAAACAAAAGGTCTTTAAAGAGAAAAAAAGTAAATCCGTAATGTCAAATACAAAAAAAACAATAGAGAGGAAGACAAGAACAAAACATGAGTGTAGTGACGCGTGAAAATTGAACATGTATCATAAACGAAGAGAAGAAGGAACTGGTCAGAGTTAAAAGGGGCAACCCCTCACCGCACAAAGAGGAACATGAAGACATTGTGAGTAAAAAAAAGAAGGCACAAAGACCACACACACACATATATATATATGTATATATGTATATCCTCGTAGTATCGTGGCGCTGTACGAGAGCACATCGGTGATCGTATGCTGTCCGTTTAGAGAAAAGATATTCTTCATTCGTGTGACTTTGGATGCGCATGTGTATGTGTGGGTCGGTTCATGATTGTGTGGGGAGGACTGAAGGCGGAAGACATCAAGTTGAATAACAGAAAGAGACCTCTTTCGTACTACAAGTAAAACACCCCATGCACAGGGACTCCGACACCCCCGATACGCCGTAGGAAAACAAAAGATACCATATATGTGTGTGTGTATACCGACTGCACGGCACAGCTAATGAGAGAGATAAAAACGTGTACCAGAGATGGGTGAAGGAACAGGGAATATGAATGAATCTTTCAACAACGCGTTTTGAAGAAAAACGCGAAGGGGCTGCATGGACGCAGCCACCCGTCAGAAAGAGGGGGGAAGGGGAAGAGAAACGCGGCTGCTGGAGAAGAAAGAAAAAAAAGGACAGGAGGGGTGGAGAGGGTCAGTACATCCCCTGTGGAGGGGCCACCCCCGCCACAATCACAATGAAGGCGTCTCACACACACACAATCACAATCACACAGATAGATGTAAATATGCCTGCACAACAGGGTCCAATACAGTCAAACCTGAATGTGTCTACTTCTTGTTTTCCTTTCTACTCTGTTGCGTTTGCTGCTGTAAAAGGAAAGGAAGTAAAACAAATGTCGAAATGCTCTCGACAAGCAAAAGAAACGTATATAGGCGAAAGGGTAGATAATTACCACGTCGTCTAAAACAAAACGGAAACTACAACAACAATAAAGGGAAGGGACCACACATAGAAGATCATAGCAAAAAAGAAGTAAAGAGGAATCAGCATAATAGTAGTTGTCGTCTATAGTGAAACTTTCTTGGATGTTGTGTATTATATATATATATATATACTATATCTTGTCGGTTCTTTTCCTGTTCTTGATATCCTCACGTCAAAGAGAAATCGAGGACACAATGGTGCGCCTCAAGAGGGAACCATTTATTGGACAACAACGTTCTACGTCTAGTGTAACAAGCAAAAGGAGAAAAAAGAGATTTTTTTCAAGCAGGAATAAAAACCAAAACTGAAAAAAAAGAGGAAACGCCAGGATTCTTTGTGGCACAGTAGACGTGGATCGAGATGAAGGAAAGATAAAAAGAACAGAATCAAGCAAGATATGTAGAGCAGATGCTGCGGAGTAATACAAAGATGAGAACCATTGTAAACAAAAAGGATAACGAGAAGGACGGTAACAAGTGGAAGTGAGGCAATAAAAAAGGACATCTCCTAAAAGAGACGGAGAATTACCGTAATCAAAGACGAAACGGGCGAAAGGTCATATACAGGGTGGGTGTGTACATGCGCGCTTTGTAGGTGTATGGATGTGGACTTGATCTATCTTTTCCGAGACGCAACAGGAAACCCCCACATTGATATTGGGTTCCTTTCTTTTCCCACCCACACATCACCCCCGGGCCTAACGTTCCTTTCCGTCACTGTATTGTACTCTCCTCTTCCCCTTCCGCGCCGCAATGCCGCTCCATTACTTTGCGCTCTGCTTCTTTTTCCTGGCTCCTGCCTCCTGTCATGGGTTCAGTAGTCGACCAGCTCCATCCAAATGCGGGCGTGGAAGGTCTTGTAGAGGTCGCGGACGAGGTCCCGAAAGTCCATGCGCTGCTGCGCCTCGTAGAAGAAGGTAAGCTTCTTGCGGTCGAACTGGTACTCGGCGTCGACGATTACCATTGGCAGAGCGTGGTCGAGGACGTGCTGGCCGCACACATCGACAGCGCGCGTCTCCAGCTCCGCCTGCACCCGCAGCAACTTTGCCACCTCCGCCTCGCTGGCGCGGCGGAGAACTGTGCCGTTGCCGACGCCGATCGAACGGGTGAGGGTGGTGCCAGTGAGACCGATACCCACAACGGCGTTGCCGTCCTTCTTCGCACCCACCGCCCCGTCCGACTGTTCGCTCCCCGCCGTCAGCGGCGAGGAGGACGAGGAAGACGACGATGGGCGGCCAGCCGCTGTCGTCCCCGCAGCGGTGCGGCTCTTCTCGCACCAGGCGTAAATAACGAGGCCAATGTCCTCCCCGCGATCGCCGCCGACAACGACGTACGTGCCTGGGGAGACGTACGTGTCCGAGTCGTACTGCAGCACCCGCTTCCGCTTGAACTCTACCAGCACCTGGCAGCCGCTGCTGGCATCGACGCCGAGCGTCGCAGCGTCATCCGCAGCGCGGTCGACCGGTGACCCGTCCGCCGCCGTCTCGACGGGCGACACGATTGGTCGCCCCTTGTCGTAGTGTGCTCGCACCGTCTCGGTGAGGTGCTGGTCGCAGAGGTTGCGGATCGAGTCAATCGGGATCACGTCCTTGTGGTTCACGCCATTCAGCAGCGAGTAGGTCGCGGACGAGGAGGTGAGGCCGTGCTGCTGCTGCTGCTGCTGATGGCGCTGCGAGTGGCTCAGGAAGGCTGCCGCGGGATCGGAGCGGAGGGTGGGCTTTGTTGGGGTGTTGCTGCCACTCAGGCCGAAGAGAGGGGCCTGCGCGGTGCCAAAGGCCCGTCGGTCCGGCGCCTCGCCGTTGGCTGCGGGCGTCACGTTGCGGTCAAAAAGGGAGCCGCCCCCGTTGCTGTGCGGATGGTGGCCGGAGCGTTCCAGGTCGGCGCCGCTGCTGCCAGCCCCGAATGCGCTCGTCCCACGGCCCTGCCCCTCCTCGTGTCCGGCGACGACGTCGAAGCTGCTGCCGTGACCACCACCGCCAGCGCCCAGAGGCGGCATGTAGGCGGCGGCATTGTTCTCGGGGCTGCGGCTCTTCTCCCCACTGCCGACGAGCTGCTCATACAGCGCGTCGAAACTGAACGTCGGCACCCCACCGGCGCCGTCGCCGACGGCCGGTGCCGCGCCAGCGTCCCCGCCAGTGGTGTTGGCGGCGAAGCGCGCGAGGAGGTCGTCGAGTGACATGGTGTTCGTAAACTGCGGCGACGCCATCATGTGCTGCGTGTTCTCGAGGCTGTTCTGCCCGTTGCTTTGGTTTGCGATGCCGCTGGCGCCGAGCGACCCCCAGTCGGCGTAGCCGTTGGCGTTCCCACTGTGCGGCGCGCCCCCGCCCCCGCCGCCGCTCTGAGAGCGACCGCGCGTCGAGGCCCCGTTGTTGTGGATTAGTCCGTCCTCAATCAGCATCGAGAGGCTGGGCGACTTGCTGTCCGTCGTGAGGCCAAGGTTGCGGTTTGGCGGCGTCGATGTGGCGGCGCCGGCGGGGAGGCCACCAGGTCCAGCAGCCGCACCCGCAGCTGCGTTGGCAGTGCCACGAACGCCGACCCCGAACATGCCGGATCGGCCTGCCGAGTAGGAGAAGGCGCCGCCACCGGTGCCCTGGCTGCTAAGCCCCATCGCCCCAAGGTTGCTGCTGGCGTTGGTGTTGTCATTGTGCTGCTGGTTGCTGCCCGTGACCTGGAAGCTGCTGGTCGAGAACGTGGGCGACGACTCCTGCTGGCGCATTTGCGGCTGCTGCTGGTGGTGCTGCGAGACGCTGAAGTTGCCCAGCGGCGAGACGGCGTACAGGGGGCTGTTCGTGACGCCGCCGCCGCCCATGCGGTTGGCCAGCGGCGTCGCCGTCGTCGCGTCCTCGGTGGGGTCGCCGTAGCCGTAACCCATGCCAGACATGGAACCGGCACCAGCACCCGTCGCCGTGGCCGCCGCAGCGGCAGCAGCCGCAGAGGCAGCCGTCAGCATCGACAGCGGCATAGGAACGGCAAAGTGGGGCTGCTGCTGCTGCTCGCGGTTGCCAGATCCGTTGCCCTCCTCGGCTGGCGTAACAAAGAACTGCGCGCGGTACTTGAGCCGCTCCAGGTTGTTGGTCATGTCGCTGTACGTCTTCCTAAGGAGCTGCTGCTGCTGCGTGAAAAAGGCATCCGCATCGGCGAGTAGCCGCCCGACGTGGGCGGTCAGCAGCTGCCGCTCCGCCTCCGTCAGCGGACGACCGCCAGTGGCCGGCCTGTGGCCCATGAGGGAGGTGTTGGCCGACCCACCGTTGTGGACCTGGCGGTTCACAGGACTGCAGCTGATGTCCATCGCGTCCGACTCGAGCGTTGCGTGCGTGGGTTCAGGCAAGTACGTGAAACTGGAGAGTGCAACGGTCCAGGGGAAGACAGAGAGAGAGAGAAAGGCGACTGCGAGGGGGGGGGGGGATCTTTGTTTGCTCTGTCAGCTTTCTGAGTAACTGGAGTGAAGTTACGGATAGATACCTTTCTTCTTGTTGCTGATGTTGGTGGTGATATATATTTTTGTAAGTCAGACGTGATGGGAAGAGGAAAGGGTGGGGGGGGGGGGGGGGCTCAGGACGATGCGTTAGCAGTACCGGTTGAACGCCCACTCTCTTCTTTAGTGATTTATTTATCTTCAGAGTATAGGTAAGCAGGCACTCTAGTGGAAACTGAAATTGTAAGACGAAAAAGGGGAAACAAAGTCCACTTTAGATATATAAACAGTTCGGGAGGGGGGGGGGTGATAAATATTTATTGAAATCTTGCGTATGTATATATATTATCTCGTTGTGTTTTTTTTTGTGAATCACCTGGAGTATTAAAACAAGGAAAGAGGATGTGAAGTACTAAAATACGAAAGTAAACAGAGGTGAAATGAAAGGGAGCAAGTGTGTAGTAAAAACACAGATGAAATAAAATCTTAAATGAACAGTTACGTTTCTTCGGCTCTTCTTGATTTTTTTGTTATGGTTAGTGAGATTGATTTTTTTTTTGGCAAGTGAGCCTCCTTTGTTGTCCTTGTGATATATATATATATATATATATATATATATACCGTCGTAGGTGTCGCGCACAAG
>AUXJ01003817.1:0-12673 GCA_000482205.1 Herpetomonas muscarum
ACGCGAAGTGCAGGCGAACCTAAGAGGAGAGGTAGTATATATATATATATATATATATATATCTGTGACAAAACGGGGGGGAAGGGGGGAGGGGTACCGATGCGGTGCTCCTTTCTCTGTTTCCTTTGGTGTGTTTGCCCTGTCCTTTTCTTTTTCTTTTGTCGGGGACCGTCGCTATTGTTGTTTCCGCTACCTTTTGAATGAATAATGTATTCCAACAACTGCCTTTTTATGTGTGTATATGAACGCTGAGAAGAGATGCCACATACACAGGGGGTGGGCCGCGTGGTTAGTGAAAGAAAGGGTAGCGAAAATGGTTTAAATTTAAAAAAAAAAACAAGAAGGAGAGAGGGAGTTGGAGATGTGTTTCTTTTTGGGGGGTGACAGCGCCGCACAGTCCTGTTGGGAAGCGACAGGATCATCGCGTGTGTGCAATGCCCACTTACCGAACAGCTCATGCGTCCCTATACCCTCTCAAAGGATCGATGCAGGTTTACCGTGTGAGTTTCGCCTTGCCGTGCGCTATTCACTTTTCTTCTTTTTTTTGTGTATATATAGTATGTATGATACAAGGATAGGTGGGGAGAGGATAGAGGGGGGGGGAGGGAGGGGAGGGGAGGGGGGGGGATTTTGGGAGGTAGGCAGAGCGGCCCTACCACAGCGTGTGTGGTGCGTGCAGGACGGGCTGCGGAGGCCCGATTCTGCCTCCGTTGCCCACGCCGCCCGCCCGCCCACTCAGCAGCCACGCCGCAAGACCAGCGCCTGAGCCGTGCTGCCCTGTCGCAACCCGCCCCCACCCGCCAACAGCAGCGGCACCCCCATCGCCGCCCTCGTTGTCGCCGTCGTCGTCGTCGCGGATGATAAGGCAGTTTTCAAGCCGCTGGCGAAATTGCTCCCGTGCGGCGCGGCGCTGCTGGTGTCCAATGTACGGGGCAGCAGCTGCGGCAGCGGCTGCGGCTGCGGTGGTGGGGGCGGGGGCGGGGGCGGATGCGGTCTCGGGGTCGTCGTGGCGCTCCGCCGCGCCGTCGTCGAGGCACCGCCGGGGTGTGCAGGGGGGGCTGCGCCGCTCCCCCAGTCGGGGACGACCCACGAGGTCGCCCTCAGCCCAGTCGGGTACCTGCAGCGCCAGCCCCTGCAGGCCCAGCGCCCCCTCCGCAAGCGGCGACGGGCCCTTGCCACCCTCCGTGCTGACGCCACCCACCGGTGCCGCTGCCGCCTCCGTCACGTCCGGGCGGCGCCGCTGCGGGCGGTGGCCCTCCCCCCCCAATGTGTGCAGCACCGGCGCCGGCAGCGGGGCGGCGCGGTCGGTGCAAATGCGGTTGAAGCGTCGGCCCGCGCCCGACGCAGGGGCACCAGCGCCCGACTGCTGAGCGCTCTGTTGATGCGGCGGTGGCGGCGGCGGCGCAGCGGGAGCGGCTGCTGCGGCTGCTGCTGCTTCTGCTGCTTTTGTCGCTGCAGTGGTGGTGGTGGTGGCAGTGGAGGAGGAGGAAATGCTGTGAATGCGCTGCGGTGGTGGGGGTGGTGGGGCGGGGCGGAGGGTAGTGGACTGCTGCGTCTGCGGCTGCTGCGGCTGCTGCTGCCGGCCGCCCTTTGCGTGGCCGGCCGCTGGCGCCTGCACCGCTCGCGCAGAAGCTGACGCGGCGGACTTACCCTTTGCCGAGGCGGCGGCAGCGGTGGGGCGAAACGGAGGAGAGGGCGCCGTCGCCGACGACGACGATGACGACGAAGAGGAGGGGGATCGGGGCGGCTTTCGGGCCCGCAGCCCCGCCGCCGCGGGTGCGGGCTGCCCTTTGCTCGCGCCGTCGTCGTCGTCGATGGAGAGCGTAAGGGACGACGATGACGACGACGACACGGAGGCCCGCCTCTTCACCTCCACTGCAGCAGCAGCAGCAGATGCACCACCCGACACCGGCTGAGCGGGCGGCACCGGCAGCCGACGGGGCGCCAGTGCCGGTGTGTCCCCACCGCTGTCGTCATCGTCCATGTGGAGAAGCCGCGGGTCGTCGGCCGCGACGCTGCTCACGTCGCTGCTGCTGTCGCTGCCGTCATCCAGCGCTAGGCGCCGCACCTTGGCCAGCATCGGCACCGCGCATTTCGGCAGCGCTCCTGTAGATGTGCTACCAGCATCCATCCCTGACTCTGCGTGTGTGCGTGTGTGTGTGTATCTCTAATTCTTGTTTTTTTTAATGTGTCTCACGTCCTTTTCCTTCTCCACCCGCTCCCCTTTTATTGTTTGGCCTGACTCACCAAAATTTTCCCCTCGCTTCACCCCTTTGCGTGTGAAGATAGGAGGGAGAGGAGATCGCAGGGGGGGGGGGGGAGTAATACTGACGACGATGCCCTGCAGCTGCAGCGACGGAGACGGGGGTCTACAGCTCTATTCTATATATATATTTTTTTCTTAGCCGATGAGTTCACGAAAGTGCGTGTGTATATACAAGGGCGCTGCAAGGTAGGAGAAACGAGGACCTCCAGTAGGTCCGACTTTTTCCTTTTCCTTTCTTTTTTTTATCGTCCCGCTTCACCCCTTCCCGATGCTGAGGATATTTTCCGCGCTGTAGTCAACGGCGGCACAGAGAGACTTTGTGAAGTTAAAAAAAAGGGAGGAACGAAAATAGGAATTGGCGAAAACTAGCGTCGTTTAGTCATACGAAACAACCCGACATTAACACAATGTACAAATATATATACACACAGACGCACATACGTACGTGCGCGAGAAGACTTATATCCGGATTTGAAAATTAGCGCGCATCAAAGCCGTACTCCTCCCTCCTCCCCGCCATCGCATGTCTCGCCGCTTTAAACCTTTCCTTTTTTGTTGTGGCTCCTGTCGGCCCTTTGGATACACACACACAGAGAGAGAGACATGTGACGCAATAGCAACGATGACAGGAATGCCTGTTGTTGTTGAAGATATACGAATATACTATCTTTTTTCTTTTCTTGTTTGGGTGTATAGGCATACGAATTTCGGATCTTGTTTCTTTCCGTTTTTTTTTGCTCTTCGCCAAATGGCAGAGAGAGAGAGATAAAGATTCAATAGGAATGTTCCGTCACAAGCGCCACGTTCGCGTCGCTTTTCCCTCCCGCTCCTCACCCTCTCTTGCTTCCACGAGAGTTGGCCCTTATATATAATCACCCGCGCACTGACACATATGTCCCCCCCCCCCCCCGCATGGAAGAAGAAAAAAAACAGCTTCCACTGCTGCTGGCGCAGCTACGGGTGGTGGTGGTGGAGGGGGTGGGCGGGAGAGGGCTGGTGGGCTGGTGGCTCGGCGAGGGGGGCGAGGTACGTGGGCGCGGGGAGGAGTACCAGTCCAGGCAGCCACACCGCACGCGCGGATGCGGCTGGGGCGCTCTCGGCGATCCAGCTGCCATCCCCGAAGCTGTTGAAGAGGTCGTCGTCGTCGTCGTCGTCGTCGTCGTCCAGCTCGCTGCCGCCCACCGGGTCCAGCCCCGGGGTGCCCTCGACGGTCGTCGACCACGGCGAGGCCGGGCTGCCCATGGAGAGCCCCCCCCGACAGCTGCTGCTGCGCGAGGGCTGGCGGCGGGGACCCGCCCAGGGCCGCGCGGGCGGTGGAGCTTGGCAGCAGGAAGGGCGCGTGCTGCCCGGCGGCGGGGCCGAGGAGGTGCTGCAGGGTTCCCAGCTGCAGCGGGGAGCCCGTGGAGGCGCCGACGGTGCTGGCCGTCAGCGGCGGCGGTGGCGGCGTGCAGGAGCAGCAGCAGCTGTCGGCCGCGGCGTCGAGCTGGTCGCACAGCGCCGCGACGGCCGGCCAGCGATACGCCCACTGCCAAACCGTCCACGGGATGGCGGGGCCGGCCATCTCCCGGGCCAGCCACAGCGGCGCCTCGCCGTGCGCAGCGGCAGCGGCAGCGGCGTCGGCGGTGGGGTTGGACGCCGCCGCCATCGTCGTCGCGGCGCCCGTCGTGCCGCCGCTGCCCAGCTGCACCCCCAGCGCGACGCGTGCCTCGTGGGCCACCTCCAGCAGCTGACGGGAGTCGTCGCCGCCGCCGACATCGGCCCCCCCGCCAGTCGCCTGCACGGCGCGGGCCGACTCGGCCTTCACGTCCTGCGCCTCGAAGATCTGCTGCCGGACGAGAGTCCGTATGCGGCGGCTGCACGTCCGCAGCTGCCGCAGCCGCTGCGCAACGCCCCACTCCCCGCAGTCGCCGCCGTCGTCGCCACGCTCCTCCTCCTCCTCGGCGCCACCGTCGGCGTGGGAGGGGTCGCCACCCCTCGACGGGGGCGCGAGCGGCCCCACCGCGACGGCGCGCAGCGACTGGAGGAGGACGGCCGCCCGCAGAATATACTGCATCGTCGTCGACGGTGCCGATACCCTGGCGTGCTGCTGCTGCTGCTGCTGCTCCTGCAGCCGCGAGGCGCTGTTGCTGCCGCTGCCGACGCTGCTGAGGCTGCGCGAGTCGGCGAGGTCCACGGCGCCCAGTGGGGGGGCGGCAGCGGCGCGGAGGGCGGCCAGATCGACCGTGTTGTCCGCGAATGCGCCCGGGAAGTGCATCGAGATGCGCAAACTCGTGCTCTGGGCGGCCGCGGAGTTGACGTAGCAGAGGGCCTCCTCGCCGGCAGGCTGGCCGCTGCCGCTGCGGCCGCTGCCACTGCGACCGGAGGCGGAGCGCATGCGGCCCAACCGCGCGGCCTTCTTCCCGCCGACGCCGTTGCTCACCGCCGCACGGGGGGGGCCGCGGATTCGGCGAGGCCCCGCGCGCGTTGTCGCCGACCGGCGCGGAGGGGGAGCGCCTGCGGACGGCCCTCTCCGCCTCAGCACCTTCCGCCGCCGCCGCCCCTCCTCCTCCCGCTCCTGCCGCTCCTGTCGCGGCAGCGGCGGGGCTGAGGAGGGCGTACGGCGCGTGGGCATACAAGCAGCTGACGTGGACGCTGCCGCCCTCGATGAAGACAGCTTCCCGGGGCGCTTCCTCGGCGTTTGGCACCGCCAGCGAGCCGCCCGGCTGCGACCGGCGCTGGCGGCGGGCCGCGTTCGGCTTCAGCGCCGCCAGCGGCGACGTCGAGGCTGCGGCGGAGTGGCCGGAGCCCGCGACCGCGGAGGGGGCGTGCGCCGGCGGCATCAGCGCGCTCAGTGCGGCCACGACGACCTCCGTGCTCTCCAGCCGCGTCGCCGGCGCCACGCCGCTGCTTTCGGGGAAGCGCACGACAAGGGTGCAGGTTCCGCGGTTGGGCAGGATGCACGGGGCCGGCAGCAGCAGCTCGCCGCCCTCGCGCAGCCGGCGTGCCAGGACGACGCCACGGCCCATGGACGCAGCGGCGGCGGCCGCGCCGCCCGGCTCCTCCCCGCCGCCCGACGGCGTCGCCGGTGTCTGCGGCTGCTGCCGCTGCGGGATGGCGTAGTGGCGGTAGAGATTCAGCGGGCCGCTGTGCTGCGGCGCCGCCGCCGCCGCCGCCGCTGACGCCGCGCCACCGCTCGGGGCAGAGGGCGGGATGCCCTGCAGCTCGAGGGCGAGCTGTGGGGCATCGCCGGCCCTGCGGCGGCGCCGCGAGGACGACAGCGACGAGGGCAGCAGCGTCCCCTCCTCCAGCACGTGGAGGTGCATCGCGAGCTGCGACTCGTTGAGGGGGATGGAGAAGAGGCGGCGTTCCCGCAGCAGCGCGGCGGCGCTTGGCGCGATGGGGCTGCTGGAGCTGGCCGACGGCGTGTACGCGCGCCGCACGTCCATCGACGAGGGCAGCGAGTCGACCAGCTCCTCCAGCTGCGTCTTTGGGGCCGGCGCGGCGCCGCTCGCCGTCATCGCCTCGACGACGCGCGGGGCGAGGGGGATGCCGTGGTTGCTGTACACGAACTCGAGGCAGTAATACTCCCCGTCCTGCAGCAGCCCCGACGACGGCGTCAGCGGCACCGACGTCGCGGCGGAGGTCGCGGCGGCCGTCGCGAGGCCCCGGCGCGGCCCGCGCATCGCCGTGCGGCTCACCTTGCGCACCAGCCGCAGCCGCCCCCAGTGCCGCGCGACGGGGTGGCTGTGCGGCTGCACAGACGGCTTCGGAGTCGCGGAGGCGGAGGCGGCGGCGGAAGTGCCGAGTGGGTCCGAGTCCGCTGGTGCCGCGCGGGCTGACGGGGCCGGGGAGCCGACGACGCCGTCGAGGCTGGGGCACTCGCCGCCGCCGTCCACGCTGTCGTCGAGGTGGCCGCCGCCGCCGCCCCGCCTGCCGCCGCCCTCCACGTCGGTGCCGGTGCGCGCTGCAGCGCCAGCGGTGGCGGTCGACAAGGGGCGCTGCAGCGTGGCGGCGACGGTGTCAAAATCGTCGCCGACGCACGTCACCTCGCAGGGCACGCCGTCCCCGAGGAGCTTCAGCACGCTCGCGCGCTGCAGCGTCTGCTCGTCCGTGTAGCTACCGACCAGCGTCAGGGGCGTGAAGGCGGCGGCGATCGCGCTCATCAGCGAATCGCGGCGGCTGCTCAGCGGGCCATCGAGACCCGGCGACAGCACGGAGGAGGAGGCGGTGGCCGGCCGCAGCGCGGCGTATTCGCTGCTGCCCGACGCCGCAGCTGCCGCGACCGCCGCTGACGGGGCGCTGTAGAACACGGCCTCCAGCGGGTTTGGCACGTCCAGCAGCGCGGCCCCAGCGGCGGCCGCGGCGCCAGCGACGTGCGGCGACATCACACCGCTGGCGCTCGCGCCCGCCACCCCCAGCACGCTGCCCGAGCTGCGGCTGCGGATGGGGTCGTCGCCGCCGTCGCGGTTCGGCTGCTCCCCGCCGGCGTGGCCGGACCGCACGGTGCTGGCAACCCGCATGAGCGGCTGCGGGCCCTCCGCGATGTTTGTCGGCGAGTCGCTGTGGACAACGTACAGCCCCTCCATGTCAGCCGCACTGCCGCTGCTGCTTCTGCTGCTGCTCCGCGCCCCCAGACGCTGGCGGTGGCGGCCGTGGCGGTCGGCTTCGCCGTTGCCCTTGTTGTTGTTGGGGCGGGTGCCCTTCCCGTCCATGGCGCCGCCCGCAGGGAGACACTCCCCGTTCAGGGCCTCCTGCCTCTCAAGATGCGCCTCGATGCTGGCGATCGCGTCGGCCAGCCGCCCCTGTGTGACGGGGGGGAGCTGCAGCAGGCCGCTCCCGAGCGCGCGCGGGGTTGTCGGGGCGGACCCCCGTCCCCCGCTCCGCCCGGGGCTCGCCTTGCGCCGGCTTGCGGCGGCGAAGAGCGGCAGGGGGTTGGCATCGCTGACACCGGCGGCCTTTTCCGCCGCGGCGTCGGGAACGCCATTCTCCAGCACAGCGGCCGCCCCCGCGTCGCGGAGGAGCGACCGGAGGCCTCCCCCGTCGAGGAGGACGCGCTCCATCAGCGCCACCTCCACCCGCAGCGCCGTGAGCAGCTCCTGCCGCATCGCCCGCGCCCACAGCCCCTCCCATATCCCGTGCGACATTTCAAAGCACATCGCCTCGATGCGCAGCGCGGAGAGCTCCTGCGACAGCATCACCTGGTGGCGGCCAATCTCCTGCATCTCGGCCGTCGCCGCCAGCTCGCTGTCCATGTACGCTGGCGTGCCAGCAGCGCCGACGAGGGCGGACGTCGTCGACGTCGACAGCGCCGACGACGAGGCAGCAGTAGCGAACTGAGCAGCAGCAGCAGCAGCGGCGGCAGGAGGTGGTGGTGGTGGGGCAGCGGGGGGAAGGAACCCTTTGCTGCGCATCTCGTCCAGGTCCGCGTCGACGCCGCTCTCAATATCAACCTGTGTCGCGAGCCGCTGCCGCAGCGTCGCGATGCAGAGCCGCAGCGCGGCGCAGTGGTTCTCCCGGTCCTTCACCGCCTCCGTCTCCGCCCGCACCTGCCGCGCCAGCTCCTGGCAGTACGGGTCGCTGGGGAAGGGGTTGGCGTTCTCCTTCGCGAGCGCCACGTTGTAGGCGGTCATGTCCTCAACGGCCGTGCGCAGATTCAGCGCCTCGGCCTTGAGGCGTCGCTTCGCCGCCTCCACCCGCCGGTCCCGCTCGAGGCGGATGTCACGGATCGCGTCGCGCACCCCAACGTCCTCGCTGTTATACAGTGAGGAGAAGTGCCGGTCCGTCAGGGCGTGCACCTTGAAGGCGCGGACCTCGGCCGCGCCGGCGCCGACGGGCAGCGACGACGACAGGGTGCGCTGGTGCTGGTGGCCGCTGTGGTGGTGGTGGTGCGGGGAGGGCGACCGCCTGCCGCCGCCGCCGGACAGGACGGAGCTGCAGCTGCTGCTCGCGTAGCTGACCGTCAGCGTCTCCGACATATCCGCTGCTGCGGCTGCTGCCGCGGCAGCAGTGGTCGCCCCTGCGGTGCCGCCGGCGCTGTTGTTGTTGCTGCTGCTGGTGGTTGTGGTTTGTAGGTGGGCGGCGCTGGAGTTGGTGCGGACGAGGCTCTCGTCTGGCTTGCTGCGACTGAGGTAGGCGAGGCGCACCTCCGCGCACAGCTGCTCGTGCTGCTGCCGGGCGCGCAGCAGGGAGACCTCCATCTTTGTCTGCTCGGGGTTTATCAGGTCCGCGAAGACACTCACCAGATCCCGCTTGCTCGCGTCGCCGGTGAACTTGTGCGTCTGCACCTTTGCGTGGCGGATCTGGTCTGCGAACTTGAGCGTGTTGAGCGTGTTCGCGCCGGAGCAGGGCGCCACGTGCACCAGCGTCAGCACCCGCCCGCCCTCGAGGCACGGCCGCAGCATGCGGGTCAGCTTCGAGTCGCGGTACGGGATGTGGCTGGAGCGCAGGTAGAGCGCCAGCACCACCGACGACAGCGCAGAGAGGGACTTGTTGATGTACTGCGCCTCCCGCAGCCCCTGAGCGGTGGCCACCTGCGACTCCTTCAGCCGCTCGCTGCCGGCGAGATCGACCATCGCGACGTACGAGTCCAGCGGCTCGCACCGGCGCCCAAGCACCTCGCCGGTCGTCGTGTCGACCGTCTGCTCCTCCAGCTCGAAGCCAAGGCGGAGGATGAAGACGGCGTGGGAGCGGGAGCTCTTGTCGTTTTTGAGGTGCGACGACGTGACGCGGTTGCGGCAGGCGAGTCGATACGCCCGCCGCAGATCCTCCAGCGACCCAATGGGGATGCCGCCGCCCCGCGAGCTGGCCGCCTCGTCGCGGGAGTGGTCCAGGTCGCGGCAGAGGGCCGCCAGCCCGCCCATGTCGCTGACGTTGGGCAGCGGGCGCTTTCCGGGGTCCATCAGGTCCGTCATATCGTCGCAGTAAATCTCCACCCCGTAGAAGGTCAGCTCCCGCAGCGTCAGCGACACTGTGCACCGCGGCGGCGGGCGCGGCCCAACCGCCCTCGTCGTCGCCGCAGCGGCACCACCACCAGCAGCCCCACCACCAGCCGCAGCAGCAGCAGCAGCGGTGGCGGCGGCGGTGGACTGGGCGCCGCCTCGCCGCGTGCCGGCGGCCGCCCCTCCCTCCGCGGCCGGCGGCACCGCGGCGTCCCCGGAGCTGAGGGTGGTTGGCTCGCCGCAGCGGTCCAGCAGCACGCACACGAGACGGGGGAGAATACCCATCTCCGACGCGCGGATGCTGCCCGTCGCGCGGAGAAACCCCGCGGCCGCGCCGCCGGCGCCCGACTCCCGCGCGAGGCGCTGGCGGTCGCGGTACCAAATGTGGTCGAACAGCGGCCACTCGTCGTCGTCCGTCGCCTCGTCGGAGACGACGGCGATGCTGTCGTCCATCGAGTCGCCCAGCGCGGGGCTCGTGCTGGAGAGCTGCTGCGGTGCCGGCGGCTGCAGGCGCGGCGACGACCGGCCGAGGGCGGCGGAGCTCGCACTGTTGTGCTGGTGGCTGTTTCCGCAGCTGATGTGGCTGCTGCTGTTGGCCAGGGCAGCAGCCGCGCCACCGACGACGCCGTTCGAGCAGGTGCGGAAATCGCCACTGCCGCCACCGGCACCACCACCGACACCGCCGCCAGTCACCATACTCGCCCGCCGCGACGACGGCCCCCCACCCGCGCCGGTGTTCGCGGTATGCCCCATCATGCTGAACGTCTTGCCGCTGCCCGTCGGGCCGTAGCAGAGGACCGTGATGTTCTGGGCGAGGAGCGCCTCGTCCGCAAAGTGCAGCACGCTGTCCTCGAAGACCTCCTCCTGCGTCGCCATCTCGTCGTGGATGAACTCGAACGAAAAGTGGCGGTCGCGGCCGGTGCCCATCTCCGGGGCCGCAGCAGCAGCAACGCCTCCGCCGTCCTTCGCGCGGGAGTCGCGGCGGCCGCCATTGTTGGCCGGCCCCCGCCCCGCTTTTCCGCCAAAGGGGTTGCCGCTGGGGCTGTCTGGGCGGCGTGAGTGGGCGCTGTTGCGGCGGGTCTTCGCGCCCTGCTGCGGGTGCTGGTGGTGGCTGCTGGTGGATCGAGTCGGCGAGGGGAGGTGGGAGACGCTGGCGCGGCTGCCCGCTGCGCTCCCCGGGGCGGGGAGGGCGTCGAGGCCCGGCGACACTAGGGGGCTGGACACCGCCGTCGTGCCGCGGGCGAGGAATGCGGTCAGCTGCGGGATTTGGTGCGGGCTGCAGACGCCGCTGACGCTCGACGACATTGACGGCGCGAGAATGTGCAGCGGCGGCGGCGACGACGACGTCGACAACCGCTCCGGCGTGGTGTGGCCGCTCACAAACTGATCGCTGACGATGCTGCGCTCGCTGAGGCTGTGGGCGTGTGGGCGGGCCGCGCTCGCCATGAAGCCATGCGAGTCGAGGCTGGGGGAGGACCGGGAGCGGGCGTGATAGGCGCCCGCGGCCCCCGCTGTATTGGTTGAAGTGGTGGCTGCTGCTGCTGCTGCTGCTGAAACCGGGGGGGCGGCTGAGAGTATCTGCGAGGCCCCTTTGGACCGCGACGGCGTAAGCGTCCCTCGTCTGTCGGCCATGCGGGTGGTGGTGGTGCCGCCGCTGCCCGCCAGTCCCCCGCCGGCCGCGCCGCTGGCGTGGCTGAGGGTGGTGTTGGAGCGGACGACGAGGTTCTCGTGGTCCAGGAACCACACCTTCCGCTGCTCCGTGGACTCGCCGAGGTGCGGGAGGAGGGGGCGGATGCGGACGTGCACGACCGGCATCATCGTCCGCAGGGTCGAAATCCCCAGCGCCACCGCGCGCCCCCCGCCGCCGGCCGCGGCCATGCTCGAGATGGCCGCCGCGCTGGCCGTCTCCCGCCGAATGTCGCGGCTCGTCTTTAGGCCGCGCGCGTCGTGGGGCAGCTTCTTTGGCGGCGCCTGCAGCTGCTGCATCGGCGACTGCGGCTGCGGCTCAGCCGAGTCGCTGGCCTTCCGGACGGGCGTGCCGGGCCGGGCGCCGCCAGTCAACGGCGTGCGGCGGCCCCCAGCGGTGAGGGGGGAGCCGGGCCGGCGCGGCGTGCCCACCCGCGACGGGCCGCGCTGAATCGGCGTGCGCGGTGTGCTCGGCCGCGCCGCGCCGGGGGGGACTGCAGCCGCGCCCCGGCGGACTGGCGTGCCCGCCGCTGTTGCCTGGAGGGGGCTGCGGGGGGTGCGCCCCGCGCCATCGGCGGCGGGTGCCGAGAACTGCCGTCGTCGCTGCTGCTGCTGCGCCTTTCCGCTGGTGGGTGTGCCGCTGCCGCTTGGCTGGGAGTTCTTCCGCATGCGTGCGTTTTCTAACAAAGGAAAATATATAGATGAAGAAAAACTAATATATGACACACGAGGGGAGGGGGGGAGAGGGGCCAAAAATGTGATGCACAACTCCCTTTCTTTTCCTTTCCTTTCCTTTTTTTTCGTCGGCCTCTTGTGTATGGGGTGGAGGAGAGGAGAGAGAACGGAGGACAAAAAGATTATTCTATCTCTCACTCACTCCCTCTCTCTCTTCTTTTTTTTTCAACGGCAGCGATATATAGCACTAATGTGTCTCTGTATGTGAATGTGCGTGTGTGTGCAGCAACAACAACAACAAAGGAAAAGGAAAAAAAGGGGGGGTGGGGGAAGGGAGGCAGAGGTGAAGCAAAAATTGGATAAAATACAAAGAGGTAATGACAGCTTGAAAGGGAGAGAGAACAACAAGAAGAACAAGAAGAAGAAAAAGAGGACAGTACAAGAAGTAAATGATAAAGGAACACCACCACCACAGAGGAACACAGCACACAAGTTGAATCCCTCTCTCTCTCTCTTTCTCTATATGCCTACAGAAAGAGAGAGAGGGGAAAGAGAGATAGATAGGCAGGGCACGCAATACGGGAGCTGATCGGGAAGTAGCGCGGGGTGATGGCGGGTAGAAAAAAAAAGAGAGTGAGGGTGGGAAAAGAGACAGAACAAAGAAAGAAAGAGCGAGAGATTAATAGGGGAGAAGAAAGACAAGAAGAGTCGGCAGACGGAGGAAGAAGGGATGTGTATGGTGAATATACATACGAGAGATAGGGGGAAGGGGGAGATAGGAGATAGGAGAGAGAGAGAGAGACAGGTAAGGAAAAAAAGATAGGAATAATCGGAAACAAGTGCAAATGCTCCTCACTCGTGGAACAAACTAGACACCTGAATCAGGGAGCGGGTAAACCGAGCTGAATAACCCCGTGTTCTTATTTTTTTTTCTACTCGAGGATGCGCAGATAGATTCTCCTATGTCCGTATATTCGCCTTTTTTTTTCTTTTTACTCGCCTTCCGCTTTAAAAATAAATAAATAAAACCTCCCTCTACCCGTATGTGTGTGTGTGTGTGTGTGTATTGTACGGTGAGTCCTTTCTGCTCTAGATAATATAATAAAAGAAAAAAAAGAAAGAACAATGG
>AUXJ01003830.1:0-16017 GCA_000482205.1 Herpetomonas muscarum
CATTGTTGGTCAGATGCGCTCAGCGATGAAGGCATCCATAGCTGCAACACGTTCACCAAACCCCACTGAGAGGAGCTGCTTTCGCAGGGAGTCTGCCATGTCCTTAGCGGTGCCGTTGACGCCTGTAAGTGGTGATGATGGTGCATTCGTCGTGAGTGCTGCCCACCGCTCCGCAAAGGGGAACGTCTCGACCACCTCAGAGGGTAACAGTTTCGCCTTTGCGGTTCGGCCGCTTCTCCCGTATAGAGAAGCGACACCAAAAGCGATCGCATCCGCTAACGTCGCTCCAGTGAGACAGTTCCGGGCAGGAAGGTTCTTGACGAGAAGGGAGGGGAAAAAACACAGTGCGCACTCCTTCGGAAGCGGGGATGCCAACAGTTTCGCCGCATCAGCTGCCGAATTGCACAACGAGAGAATACGGCTCATGCTCCCCAGCAGATAAGGGGCTGTGAAGTCGTCCGCGAACGGCAGCACGCTGAAGGTCATGCCGAACAGCCGCTGCAACGCGCGTGCATGGTCTGCAGTGGGGAGTGTAAACCCACTTTGGACAAAGTCCTGTTGCCCTAGAAGGGGCACAATCGTACCAGGGTGCATGGATAAGACCAGCGAGAGTACCAAGCACTGGCCCAGTGTATTGACACCACCTGGCCACTGCGTTGCGGTGCTCCCTGTCACTTCCGGGATGCCACGACCTGCCTCCGCGGCGACACAAAGAACGAGGTTGGCCCAATGCTGGCTTGTGGTAAACGCTTGAGGGTCAGCAATCACGAGCGCGGCAAAGTATGCAGATGATACGCTGATTGTCTGCACAGTTAGGCCCTGCTGACACGCACCCGCCACCGCGTTCGCCGTCGCAGTCAGTGCTCGCTGTTTCCACTCCAGACTCGCGGCGACGTCCAAGCCAGAACCACAGACTCTGAGAGCAGCGCAGCTAGTTGCCAGGGCGGCACAGCGAGTGCGTGTGCCGCTGTCGTCAAGCAGCAAGGGGCCATTTACAGACCCTGACACCAGCAAGGGGAAGGTAACGGAGAGTAACGCCTGCCAGCACGCCTCACACATTTCACCCCGGCACAGCGCCTTCGCCGTGGTGAGGGCAAACGTTGCAATGCCCGCAAGCAGCGTCTCCTGGGTAGCATCATTTGAGTCAGCGCTTTGCTGGGGAGCTGTTGTTGCAAGGAAGTTGAAGAAGGCTTGCAGCGACTGTGTGAGGGAACAGCCCACGCTACACCCCCCGGTATGGACGACACACTGCTTTAGTAAGTGTACCAGCATCTCAACGGCTGTCTTTGTTTGACAGCGTCGGCACAAATTAATCAGTGCCTCATTGAGTCGTGCGGCAGCGTCGGCGTTGCCAGAGAGCAGCAACCTAGTCGCCGCTTCCGTCTTCGCCGACCCAAGCAGGCCACTGAGGGCGAGAGAACCGCAGTATACCGACAACAGGCTCCGGTCCCCACTACACATCGCCTCCAATGACCGAGCAACCCACACCGTGACGGGTAGCCCACCTGCACAGTCGAGAGCGCTGTCTGTGACTAGATGGCTGATGACGTACAGGCATGTCCACTGAATCACGGAGGCGCCTTGGCACGATGCAACACGGCCATACACACTGCCAACTAGTTGTGCCATGGTTGCACACGCCGCTGCGCTCTCGCAATGGACGAAGCAGTGGCCAAATGCTTCAAGAAGAATGGCCCCTACCGAGGCGAGATACCCACAGACGTCGTCACCGTCTTCTGTTCGCATCGGTGGTGCGGCACGCTGCGAAGCTGTCTTTACCTCCATAGCACCTACCAACGTTTCAATAAGGGATGCAAACGTGCCAGTGAGGATAGCGGCATCGCTTTCGGAGAGATGGTTTAGAGGTGACGTCTCCGAATCGGCAAAAACGCGGGCAATGCTGCGAAGGCAACGAGAAGCAGCATCGATAGCAGGGAGGGCGTGTAGCAGTGCACGGAGGTCGCTGCGCTGGCACAGAGGAGCGGTGAAGTGACACAAGGCTCCTGTAGCCGCCACACAGCGATCTGCGAACGCCTCCAGGTACAACTCAAGGACTGCCGACGCCAGCGCGGGGATATCGCCGGAGGAACACCCTAACGGCACGATCTCGTCATCAAGAATGCATGTCGTGAGCGTTTCGACACCCTGGAGAGTGGCACTGTCCAAGTCACGCATTTCGTCCTCATGACCATCCGGTGTGCGTGGCATCATAAAGGGAACAAGTGAGCCCAGCAAGTCGGCTGCCGGTACCGCCGCCGACGCGGTGGGGTGGCTTTGCAGAACACTCAAGAGACACTCCATGGCGTTCTCGATCAGTGAGTAGCCAACAACATCCAACGAGGTACGCGTATCCGAGTAGGCGCTGCTAGTTTTAGTGATCCAGAATGCGGCCACATTAAATACGACAGAGGCGCTTTCCTCACCCTTCACGAGACGCTGCGATATTTCCAACAAGGTGCCACATTCCTTTAGGTAAGAGAGCGATGAGATCGCCTCTTCGCTGGACAAAGTTTGTTGGTTCGTCACCGCAACGAAGTATTCTAACTCTGCCATAACAAAGGAAGCCATCTCTGGTGAGAGAAGAAAGCACTTACCCCACGTTGCAAGGCTTTCCGCTGCGGAAGGTCGTGGGCGGTTTTGCATGAGAAGCTGGATGAACCTAGCAACCTCCGCGTTGCCCTCGGATGACTCTCTGCTTCCGCTTCTCCTCCACCCTCCCACGAGCATGGTGGAAACGCTAGTTGCTAGGAGGTTCCACAGGGCAGCATTGCCCCGTGCCACCTCCGCTACTGCGCACAAGATCCTGAGAGGAACCTGCGATAGCTGGACGGCGGCGGCCGTTACCTCGTACAGGAAATTGGCCCACGGCTCTTTCGGGTACTCGAGCACGATAACCGCTGCCAGACAGCGAGTAAGAACGGTGGCAACCTTGTAGTCTGCCGGTTGCCATGTGGACTCAGGTTCACAGAGGCTGCTGACTATTAAGTGGCGCGTCGTCTCAAGGTCATGGAAGAGTACACGGTCCGTCCACGACTGCTGTGTTGCCATCGGTTCAACAGCCATGGCGGCGTTCAGTCGCAGCCCTAACCCTGCTGAGCGATCTGTGGCAATCTGAATGAGTGTGTCGCCAATATTAGGACAGCTCGAGCAGAGTCTAATAAAATTCAAATCCGCGGCCTTGCGATCCATGTCAGTTGAACCACTTGCTAAGCTGGGGGATTGCTGCAAGCGAGCCACGTTGATGAGATCACTAACCTCATCCACGGTACAGAAGGTGGGACCACCAGCTGACGCCATTCTTTCCTTTGGAAATTCACAGCTAGATGAGGTGTTACTCTACAAAAAAAAGACATTGGTATTCCAAAAGAGAGAATAATCAAGAGTATACAAGTATGCAACCGGTGGGGAGAGAAAGGAGACGGAGAGAGAGTTAGTACGAAAGAAAGGAAGAAGAGCATTGTCGCAGAAGGCCACCAAAGTCCCCCAAGGTCTGCAACACAGCTGTATATATATATATATATATAGTAGGTAGGTTAACGGCAACACCAACGCCAGATGTGGTGTGGTGGTGGAGGGTGCCCCCTCTCCCCCCTCCCCCCCACCACACACACGATATCCATGCTCAAGGAGATCCGGAGATGGGTCTTGAATATGCTACGCCATTCAATGACAATAGCTGCCGCCAAACGCATTGCCGCAGTCTCCCCGCTTTGTTGTTGTTACGTACCGGGGGGAAGCGCATGCCGAATCAGGCAGAAAGCAAGTGAGATTACCTCTTCGTGACAAAAGAAAAATACTGATTGTTGATAAATTGGGGTTGATGATTATAATGTGAATAAGTGCCGTTAGCAATCCACTGTGACTTGTTACTTATCGGCCTCGGTGGCGGCCTCCTCCGCCAGCTGGGCAACTCTGGCAGCACTGAAGACGGAGGGAAGTACGTCCCCTAGCGTACCAAGAAGCTGAATATACCGCTCGCGGGAATGGTGTGCATAAAACTCCCTTACCTCAGCGTGAAGCAGCAGTGAGTTCAGTGCGCTGGCCACTTCCTCGTTGCTGCAATGGAGCACGCAGGAGTCGAGCATTAACTGGGAAAAACCACGTAGGCTGGTAACTGCGACCTTGTCACAGAGAGGTGCCCTTAATGCACGAGTGACCAGGGTTGCAAAAAGAGGGAATACGAATGAAATACAAGACTGTGAGGCTCCCGTAGGTTGTGCATCGGCATCTAATCCCTTTGAGGTGCGGTGCAGCACCGCAAGATCGTCAAGGAAGGACCCACCGTGCTCGCCATCGAGAAGCAGGGCTGCCACCGCGCCATCGCCGTCCAGGCCGCGCTCAAGGAGGAGGGACACGGTCAAAAAAATCTGCTGACAGTACTGCAGAAACGCATCCGATACGGAGCTCCCGGACGCGGTTACCTGATTGCACAGGCGTGTGCAGGCAACGGCACGGTCAAGCAACTCCGCGGCAGCGCGCTCATTGCAACACTCTCGCGCACTTGGACGCGAAAGGATGATGGTGATGAATCGCAAACAGCTGGATGCTGACTTGAGATCCCCGTCGCACTCTACGGGGTGGGGGAGCGCCGACGTGAGAAGGGAAAATGCCTCGGGACCTTGTTTCTCCTGCACCGTGATTAGCTTGGCGATATCCGGTGTCACCAGCGGCCATGCCGTAAAATCGACCGTAGCAACGATGTATCGCAGCGCAGTGGCAACGAAACTGTCAGAGAGGCGCTCCTTGGCCCCCAGTGCCATCACTGCCAAAAAACGGAGAAGCGGCGGCGAAATGGTGGTTGCCACTGCACGCACGCCAGCCGCTGCAAGGTCAATTGCCTGAACAGCGGCACAAAAGTCTGGAGAAACAGGCGTAGGGAAGTAACTGCCCAGCGTAAGGAGCCACACCACCATGGGCCCTCCAAGTCCACATTGGGTAGCGTTGCTTTCTCCAGCTGCCAGCTCTCCTGCCCACATCGACAGCTGCTTGGCAAGAACGCTCTGCAACTCCTCCTCAAAAATGTACTCGCGGCACTCCTCGTTTGCTTCAGCAGCAGCGACAACACACGGCAGTAGCGCCATCGGATAGGCTTCCCGCATTGAAGTTAGTTCGGTGGCGTCATTCGTCGACGGCGTTTGGCGTGTCGTTTGGTAGGGTAGTAGCCTCACGGCTCTTTCCATGACCTCAGTCCACTCAAAGTTGACGGCGTGGGGAACAGCACGAACCACCACCGTCATCACGCGGAATGTCCCTAGGACAAGACAGTCGCGGACACTCAGGGAAGTATCTGCTACCACCTCATTATCAGACGACTCCGCGCCAGCTTCTTCCCAGAACCACATCGCCTCCGACATGAAGTCAAAATCAACGACAAGAGTGGCAGCGTAGGGGTGGGCTGCAGACAATACTACGAGCACATCGAGACCAACTGTCAGCACTTCCACATTGCCAGTGGCTGCTGCGGTGGAGACGACCGTTGCCACCGTGCGCAGCACCTCCTCATCAGCGAAAATGTGCGCCCCAGCTGTAGCAAGGGCTGCTGACGACAGCTGGGTCCCCCTTGATGGTGTCACGGCAGCGGCTGCAGCTGCATCCACGCATCCAGCGCAGTTCCGCACAACAGCGGGAACGATGCGAAGGGCAGTGGAGCACACCTCGGTGCCAAACGGCACGGATAATAACTGCTGAACGGCGTCGCCCTTCAAGTCCGTCACAAAATTTAGGAGCCCAACGATAGCTGTCGAAGCGGCACTAGCGAAGGTCGTCTGGGCGGAGCACAGGGGGGAATGAGTGGCAACCGCCTCCAGAACGTGCCAAGCTGCCAGCAAATGCGCCTGCCGCGTCGTGATAACCTGCGTCGCTTCTGCTGTCAGCTTTTCCCCAGAAAGGACATCTGGATGATGAAAGGAAAGATACTCCACCACAATATCGACACCCCCGGCAGCGACGAAAACGCGGGTAAACCAAGAATGGGCGTAGGACGCAATCCACGCACTGTTGCCCGCACCCTGAGCTGATGCACCTGAGTTACTTGAATTGGTTTGGGTACTCTGCAGCAAGGGGAGCCACGCCTCCATCGTCACCCCTATAAGCTCATGAGGTGTGCAATCTTGAGAAGTGCTCGCTCGAGCCGCGGCACACGCGTGCAGTGATGCTACCAGGTGGCTTACGACGCCCGGAGTCAGCAATGTAGCGAAAACAACGCTGTGGGCAGCATGTTCCGCATCGATGCGGTAAAACGCGTCACATAGCCTTTTCAGTGCTGCCTGCTCCACCTCGACTGTGGGGGACGTCTCCGCCGCTGCCCCTCTCCGGGTTGAAGAGACAACGGATAGCAATGCTTGCAAGGAAGGCACCTTCCCAGCATCCTCAGCAGATACGGGCGTGTCCTCCGCGAGTGCCTTGACCCACGCCTCGAAGAAGGGTGCAGAGGTAGAGTCGACCGCTGTTTCTTGGCCTGACATGTACCCTAATGTACCCATCGCACGGTCAATGGCCGCTGCGGCAACGTCCCCGTCACAGGCATCATCCCCAACCACGCGTTTGCATGCTAGCACAATAGGGATGAGAATGCATCGAATCAAAAGTGTAGACCTGTCCATCTCCGAGGCTAACGCTTCACATGCCTCAGCAAGGCGAAGACACTGTGCCACCAGTTCTGATGAATTGAATGGAAGCGGCTTGCCTGCGAACGAGGCTAATGCACAGGCAAGGGTGAGCGCGGTATAGCCAAAGGTTTGACTACGACTGGTTTTGAGACTACACAGAACATCCGTCAACGAGGACACTGTGGTCGTTGCCAGCTGCTCAATGGGGCTGATCTCCGTTGCCTGTACACCAGCATCGCTTCGCTCCGCAGTCAACAGAAATGCAAGGACCTCTTTCAGAAGCATGAATGCATGAAAGGATGTGTAGTCACCTAGCGGAAAGAAGTGCTGCACGACACGCCGCACAACAGCTGACAGGCCAACAATTGTGTCTGCTGACAGATCACTGCCACCCTCCCTCAGCTGACGTCCCGTTGCAAGACACGTCTGGAGGCCAGAGAGGGCGGTGGGGACGAGCTGGGCATCCGAGGCCTCCACAACGCACCTCCCCGTGACCGCAATCAGAGCGTTGCGGTCCGCTGGCGACAGTGATAACGCCAGTAGAGGGTTCCGACTGATGCACCCGCATGCAGTGTGCAGTGCCGGAGAGAGGGCATCCCACCCCACAGCTCCGTCGGTACCTGCTGCGGCACTGGATTCCAAAAGCACTGCTGATGCTCGACTCAGCAACTCTGCATCTGTGGCACATAGCACGGCAACGTCTTTTTCCAATCGGTGTGACATTGTACGTTTCTTTTGATGTTTGCTCGCCGCGGAGGGAGGGGGGGGGGTATTTTGAAATTGAACGTTGATAGTGCTGAGAATAAGTGTTTCGCCGAAAATGAAGAAATATTCGAAGATACAACGCGATTGAGAGGCGATATTAGATGTTCGGTTCCAATCGGCTGCAGCGATACAATGCGTTCTGTCGTTCACAGACAAGTGCTATTATAGAGCAGTAAAAACGCGATAGGTTATATGCAATAGGAGCTGTGAAAGGGGAACCAAAAGCGCAAGAAGTAATGCACAGACCACAGCGAAGGAGCGATTAGATACATGGTAGCGTCTTTATATATAGAGAGAGGAAGAGTTCCACTAAAAGTATTCATGGTGAATTGTTTTTTCGACGCACGTTGCGGTAAAGTTGCCGTCATCAGCTCCACAGTGTCAGAGCCACGATAACGCGTCCACTCTGTCTCCTCTGCATTACTATGTCAATATCCTATCAGTGCCAGTGACCTTCCATTGTCGCCTGATCACAAAAACTACGTGAGTACATCTGCATGCATGATTGTGGTCTGTGGTATTTGTGTGATGACGATAATTTATACAATATATATATATATATATATATATTATGTATGTTCGTGTGTGTGTGCTGGTGGTAGAAAACCAACACTTGCCGGTAGTTCACCTGCGGCACATGGCACATTGCAGGCGGTGTAGTAGCGACATCGCATGAAGATGTATAGGTGCTTGTGCACGAGCCTTTTCCATCTCTTCAGCTTTTTGCAGTTTGAGCCGTGGAGCCTCTCTACACGTGCCTTAGCCGCTACCTGGAAGGGAAGACAGAATCTTGTCACCATCCTTGACGTGAGGAGCAATCTTCCGGATGGTGGACCGCATGTCCAGCGGCGCATCTTTCGTAACGTCCGGGGTGGTGGGGTTGAGGAAGGCAGTGCCGTCATAGTCCATCGTCTTCAGCTTTGCCTTGTAGAAGCGCGCCTTCGCGTCCGCGCGGTCCCACGTCCCCTCAATGTCATTAGCATCAAAGCCATCCGCTGCGTCACGCTCGGGGTCGTTTTGGGGGTTCTCGGTGACCTTCTTCTTCAGCCACATGTCGTTCACAGGTTGGCCAGCATCAGACATGGTTTTCATCTCCTGCAGCACATTGTGCACGTGGGAGAACTGATCCTTGTACTTGCCATAGTCCTTGCCCATGCCTTCGAGTACCTGCTCCTGACTTGCACCCTCCGCAGTTCCAGCGGCCTTCAGCTGCTCCACTGCTGCGACTGCCTCTCCAAGATCGCCTCCCAACGCACCTCCACCTGGTGCGGCGTCGGCAAGCCCACCGCCCTTAACAAGGGCCTGGAGAGACTCGAAGGATGACGGCCTATCTGCCTCAGCGCCCAGATTAAACCGGTTGGTGCCGGGTGGCTGCAGCGCCTCCATCGCCTCCCGCTCATCCTCCGCTTTCTCCAAGTCTGCCGCCTCCGCCTGCATCCTTTTTTCCCGGTCCTTGGCGAGCCTCTTCTCCGCCTCCACGAGTCCCTCCTCAAGGCGGTCCTGAAGCACCCTCGCATCGACAAGTTTGGGGTTAAACTTCCACAGTTGGATGCTCATGCGTGGGTCGACGTCGACGCGACGCGCAGTCCCTGAGGCATACCGGAAGGTGTGGGTGTCCTCCGAGCGCTCACCAAAGCGGAATCCCCACCGGGCTTCGTCCGAGACACACATTAGTGACCGCGGGGGGAGATACACCTGCCCCTTCCGCTGCGTTGGCTCGTCATCGAACTCCAGCACGGTTGCGCCGAGCAAGTTGAAATAGATGAAGGAAGAGCCTACCGTCGGGTTTTCAATATGCATTTCATAGCCAGGCAAGGTGTGCTCAACAATGCGGCCTGTGTCAGCCTCAAAGGGAATGATTGTGGGGCCAATCTCTTTTACTATGTTCATTAGTGTCGGCGACCACGTCAGTCCTGGGAGGTGCTTAATCTCCTTTTTGTTGACGCTTTTAACCTCTGTGAAGTCCTTGAAACCATGAATTTCTAGGTAGGTGTGCTTAATGATCTTGTCCTCCTTGTTCGTGCCATCGAGGATGAGCACCTGCCCCTCGCGGTCCAGCACCCTGCTGTATTCCTCGCACACTAGATCCTCCTCCTCCAAGGTCATAACATTGCGATAAACGCGGCATGTGCCAACGCCATCGGGCAGGGCCACGAGCGTAGGGTCAGCTGTCAATGCTCTTGCCAGCAGTCGTGTCACGCAACGAAGCATCGCTAATGGTACGCCCGGACACTCTACTGCAAAGGTGTGTGCGTGTGTATGTGTGTGTGCGCGCTTGCACTATTGAATGCCCTGCACAGATTAAACGATAACAAAAATGGAAACGTATGTCGATTATTTCCCTTTCCGTTAGAGCGAGAAGGAGATGGAGACTGAGGAGATGACAGGGAGTAACTCGAAGGTGACATATTTTTTAGGACCTATTACATGCACTGACTCATTGTACACCTGGGCGTCGAAAACTGTACATATGGAAAAAATGATGAGATAAAGGCGAGAGCTAAGGTCGGTTCGCCCACGTCAGGCTAGCACGCTTTACCCCTGCTCAAACAACATGGCTTCCAGGTTATGGCAACCACTACCAGCATAGCAGTCACAGCTTCTGCGCCCACTCTGTGAAGGGAATGCTGCCACCGGCTGTGGGTCTATTATTAAATCGTTTCGCGTTTTCTCGGTGTGTGCGTGTGTGTGTGTGTGTACAGCGACAACGGTTGAAATAATCAGTTCCGGCAATTAGTGAACGTGGTAAGGAGAACAAGGAAAAAGACACACTTATTAACATTACACTTAACAGCAGGGGTACACAACGGCAGTTACAACTGCAAATACAAATCAAATTACAACTGGGTTTCAGACCACCCTCGCTACACTACAGAGCAGCGGCAGCACTCCAGTAATGATGCCATTAAGGTTTCACTAGTGTCAGTAGGCTGTCCACCGCCAGAAAGCCCCATGAGGCACCGCTTGGGAAGCGGTTCGCCTGTCCTTCTACACATGTGCGGCGCTGCGCGCATGGTTCTTTACGGTCTGACTCACCTGCTCGGCATTGCCGCAGCGGACCCAGCGATACTCCGCATCGCCCTCACGGCGTTCTGACCGGGCGAGTGGGAGACGGACGAAGATGGCCTGGTTAGTGAAGTGGAGGCGGAACCGGTAGGAGACACCACCGCCGCGGGTGCACACACGGTACAGCGGTGGCCGCGACCCCATGCCAGTTTCAAGGAAGCAGTAGGCGAAGCCCCTGCCCCCCGTTCCAGCCAGCTGGTCCTCCAGGGAGCGGGGGACATCATTGGCATTGTCGACAAAGCGCCTGTGCTTCCTGACGTCCTTGACGAGCTCGACAACCTTCGCAATGTATTTTGTGAGAAGCTCGTCCACCTCGTCGAAGGTGAACGTCTCCTTAATCGCGCCGTCCTTAATGACATAGTAGATGTTGCCATTAGCACGGCGCTGCTCGCTGACCAGCCAGCTACCTGTGCAGTTCAGGCCGAGCTTCACCACGCACACAGTCTTGCTGCGGTTCCTGGACGCTGGACGCAGCAACACCTCGCCAATCTCCTTGTCCCGAAGCTCCTCCTCCGCGCGCGTCATGCCAAAGTCGCGGAAAAGAACGTGCCGTGAAATCTTCGTCGTAAAGGCGAAAGCATCCTTCCACTGCGACTCCGCGTCAGGTGCGTCGGACCCGTAGAGGGAGCGGCCGACCAAGGATGCGTACGGGATGGGGGCCTTGGTGGTACCGTTCTCCCCACCAAGAGAGCCGAGACCCGCCTCCTTGGGGGGGCACCACCGCAGGAGAAGCTCGCAGCGGCCCCAGCTGCACCGGGCTGCTACGCCTTGGATAAGCGACCCGCGACGCAGCCATGAAGGCGTTTCGTTCGCCTCTGTGACTGTACTGGAGAGGGGTGTTCCCCGCTTGCGCGCCTCGCGCGCCGACTCAAGGAAACCGACGTGCTGCTCTAGTTCTGCCCTGCGCAGCTCATCGTCGACGTTGTCCATCGAAATGAACGCGTCAATACCACGAGACGTCGTGAGACGGATACCAGCATTGTTTCCCCCGCGCACGCCGATAACTGTGCCGGTGATGTAGTCACCCTCCTTGATGATAAAAGAACCGAGGCTCCTACTGTCAGCAAGGGACTCTCCTGTTCCTGCTGCGGCGGAGCCTAGGATGGAGGAGGAGGCAAGGCCGCGGCGCACCACATCGACAATGTCCGTCTGCGACACATACGTCACTCCTGTAACACCAACCATAAGTTCCCTGGTGGAAATGCGCCGGTAGGGCCTGCGCATAGTCGACTGGCCCCCGTGGACCACCTCGTCGGTGATGAGGGTGTACTCGCAGTGGGTAGGAACAGCGTCCATGTGCCCCCGTGCCATGAGGCGCCGCCGCACCTCACTGATGTAGCCTGTCCCCTTTGCGGTGCGCGCCGCCACCCCGCGGCGAGTTGCGGTGTCCTTTGCTGTCAGTGCCATCAGTGGCACCGCCGCAGAGACCAGAGCTTCATCACCGGATCCCTTCGCCAGTACGTCAGCGACCGCCTCCGCCACGTCATACCACTGCAGGGGAACCAGCGTCTGATCCATCAGGTGCCACATGGCGGCGCCGTCGTCGCCGGCGTCGGGGGCGGACACACGAATCGCGCTTGCGCCATTTTCTGCGACACGATCGCCAAACAGCTCGGACATGCGCTGCGCCAACGCTAGGCGGCTAAAGATGGGATTCTCCACGACGTTCTGGTGAAGAACACGGGCCTTGGAGAGACCCAGGCCAGGCACAAACTGGAGGACGGCAACGCTGTTAGGGCGACGGACGCAGTCACCCAGCCAGAGACCTGTGGCGCCAACCCAAAGAGACATTTCCCAGGCAAGGCGACGGAAAAGCTCCTTCTCGTGCTCCAGCGTAGCAACGGTGCCACCAAATCCGGCGAGGAACATCCTCGCAATGGTTTTCCTGTCGTCGAAGAGTGTTCCAATCACATCAAGAGGATCCTGCACGTACCTTGCGAGAGCAACGCAGGTCCGCATTGCTGCATCCATCGCGGGGGCATCTTGTCTGGCGAAGCTCGTCTCACTGGAAAAGCGGGCAATCTCCGGTGGAGCCCAAATAACTGTGACGTCAACACCAAGAGTGCCGGAAATGCGGTCGCGCACGAAATCCTGCATCGTCCGCATGAGACGCAGAGATCCCGACCGGGAAGCTGCCACGGCAATGACGGATGGGGTGCACTGCTGGAACATCTTCTCGAGATTGATATGCTGCATGAGCGAGGCCTTGCGACCCTGTGGCGAGTTCATGGCGCAGTCCACCCACCGCGTCGTGCCCCGCACGGTGCCGTTCTCGTCCACAAACACAAACGACGTGATGCCGCCGTCGTCCTGGAATGCCGCACAGACGCGGAACTGCTGCTTTGGTGACAGAGTAGCGGGGATACCAGACACACCAGAGGAGGAGTGGTCCGAGCTCTGCGTCGGGAGAGCCTCCACCACGTTCCATTCAGGCTCCCAGGTGAGCGCGCTGTCGTCGTAGGCTTCCAATGCAAGGCGTGTCTTTTCAAACGGACCCTGCGAGCACAGAAGGCCCAGTCGGTCGACGAAGGACGCGTCCAGCTGGTAAGTGGTCTGCCTCACAAGCGCCTTCTTCACGTGCGGAATGACATCGTCAATCAGCGAGTAAATCAAGCGGTCGATGGCGGTCTGCCGCTCGTGATACCACTGCGCGTCCGTGGTCCCCTCCATAGCCAGTGGCTGGTATAGCCGGTTGGTGTTGAGGATGCGACGAACAAGGCCCTCGTCAAGGACGTAGCTGAGAACAGCAGAGCCCTGACCCTCCTTTTGTAGAAGCTCGAGGTAGTGACGAGGATGGCTGGTGAAGAAGCTGGCGAGAGGGAAAATATCGTCTGGCTTTTCGACATGCACGTAGGAGACGATGAGGTCGCCCTCCGTGCAGAAAACCTCGAATACCTGCTTGGCAAGGAGGGGGAGCTTGGTGAATGAATCCACAATGGCGCGATTGAACAGAGACAGGACCCACGAGCCCGGTCGGGGCGGGGTCATGGTAGCTCCCACCTGTTCCGCCCAGGCATACACGTCAATCTGAGGGGGTTGCGAGCAGAGACTGCTAGCAGCGCTGCCGAGCAGATTCTCCTGGTACTGAAGCGAAGTGATAGTGTACTCCTCAAAGGCCTCCTCTAGGCCCCGCTCGCGCATCTGGTGATACGCGCCGCGCTGACCACGGAACGTCAGCGCCTGTACGAACGACTGCCAGAGATCTGCCTCAACAGCGTCCTCGAAGACAATCTTCTCCAGCAGCGCGCGCTGCTCCTGCACATGGGCCTCTGTGCTCTCGCTGAGGGTGAGCAGCATCTTCTGGCGACGACTCTCAAGGTTGTGGCAGAGCGAGTCCAGCTCGAGAATGCGCACGAGCAGGCGACCGAGCTCCACAAAGCAGGGCTTCCGCACTGCTGTATCCAGAGTGGTCAGTCGGCGCCACATCGGGTCGCCCTCACCAATCGATGATTTGCATGTAGCCGAAAAGCCGACAAAGTTGGGAGTAAGAAGTGGGCGCTGGCGACGGCCAGTGAGGGAGCTGTACGCAAGCGACGCCACGGGAAAGGAATGCTCCGCCGCGGCCAACAGCGGGGACGCATCGAGGAGGGCGTGAAGGAGCGGGTGCAACTCGGTCTGATGGTACATCATGAGATGGGCCGGCTCCATGAACTCGCGTGTCATCTTCTCCAGTGCGTATGCGATGGAGCGAAGGATAGGGTCCGCCGCCACCTCGCCCTGCGCGCGGTTCGCCAGTGTGCAAACGCGCGGGTTATGTGCCAGCGGCTGCCCGGTGTTACGCAGCTGGCGAAGAATCCAGTATGCCTCCTGCTCTAGCGGAATAGTGTACGAGTAGCCGCGAGGCAGTCGGACCGAACCAAGTTTGGGTCGCCGATCGTGGGTGGCAATCTCCTGCAGACGCTCCGGAAGCATATCAGCGGCGATACGCTGCTCCGCCTCGCCAAGGCCCACACGTTCCAGTTCATACTCGATCGCGTCATCCGCAGTCAAGCCCTCCTCATCCAGACCCTTGTGAGTTACCTGCTGGGTGTGGTCGATCCAGCTAAGGAACTCCCCATCATCCTCCAACTCCTCAATCTCGTCAAAGTCCTCCTCGTCCTCGTCCTCGTCCTCGAGAAAAGCGTCATCGTCACCAGCTGGCTGGCCTATTCCAAGCAGCTCATCTGCCTCTCGCCGAAGCTTCTCCCTGTCGCGGCGCTCCTTCTCAATCTCAGCCGCTGTACGCATCCGGCGGTGCTGGCCGTCATCGTCACCCCCTGCCTCCTTGGGCTTGGAAGCCACAGGGACGCTAAAGATAACATCGAGAAAGGTTTCGTGCAGGCGATCAATGCTGAGAGCGGGGTCAGTGAGGTTGCTCACCCACATCGCCCCCGCAAGCACATCCTCGATTTGCAGCCCCGGTGTGCCGTTTCTCGCGTCTGCGTCCATGTTTTAAGTGTTTCACGCACAGTTGTCGGTGTATATGCCTCCTTTGGCTTAGGTGATTGCGTGTGCGTTAGTGTATATTGAGTAGGATTCTGCCTGGATATGGGACGGATTATGCAAGTTCCCTAGTCGCACACCCTGCTTTTCTGTAGATGCACCGCGCTCCACTTTATTTTTGCTCCTTTCTGTTAGAGATGAACAGGTGTTTAAGGGGGGCTAGAGAGGGGGGGGGGGGGGGCGAGCAAATAGATCACAGAACCCCTGCCAAATGATCAAGCCGCTTTAGGTTCAAACTACAAAACTTTTAACAACTGAACCAGCCACAAAAAGAAGCAGTGAGCTTGAACAACAAATATATACGACCTAATTATACTGCCTGTAGCTGTAAAATTCCTTGTCCGTCAGCCACATTTGAAGAGGTTGTTGAGATAGGAGGATAATTGGTGTCCAACGCGTGTAGTTGGGAGCGAGGTGAAGGGGATGCATACGGCAATTAAAAAAAGACCGTCTGTGCAGAGGCCTCGCATGGTAGATGATGCCCTTGAGGAGGCAGTGCAGGTATCGAGCGAGAGAAGGGGGTTTCAGTAGCTTACTCGCCCAACTGTGTCATGAATCAATATCGTCGCGCCGCGTCTTGTATTTCATCATCGCGCCATTGATATGTAGCTTGTTGTTGCTTGTCATCAGATGCAGAAGGGAAGACTAATGGAAAAGGAAGACAGGGTACGGATTGCTAATTGTCCAGCTGCTGATCTGCAAAGTCATTTTTTTTTTGCGGAGTGGACTATCTGCAGCGTAACGGGGCCGCCAAGCGATGCATACATACAAAAAAAAGGTACCCGTTGAACTGCTTGTCGGAATGATTGGAAAAGTACCAGCGAGGTAAGTCAAGCGTTTTAAGAAAAGAAAGGTGGAAGGAGTGAGAAAAAGGAATATATAAATAAGGCTCTATATAGATATATATTGTTTGTATGTGTGTATGTATATATATGGCTTTGGTTGTACACCTGTATGGGTCAAAAATAAATGATGATAACGCGGAAGCGCTGGAGCGCATCGATGCCAAGAGGCATCAAAAAGATAGACGAGGGAAAATATATAATAAAAACAAGTCATGGACGGGGGGGGGGGGGGGGGAAGGGAGAGAGACGGA
>AUXJ01003837.1:0-19586 GCA_000482205.1 Herpetomonas muscarum
GCCGGGATAGAGTACGGCGAAGCATTGCTCCCTAATGAGACTTCACGCTGATTGGGACAGCAAATGTGTTTAGGAAGGCTAAGCAAAGCAAAAACTCACGAGGGGATACAAATGATGATTTGGAAATACGACAGACCATTCGTAGTGAGAGCCACTCAAGCCAATATATATAGAGGAACCATGTCGAGAATAATTATCTGTAGTGTGTGTAGATCGTCTTTCTATTATTTTGTCACAGACGAGAGAAGCTTTTATAGGTTAGTAGAGCGCACAGACTTCACCTCTCCCCCATCTGACGTTGCATCACGAACTTCCACAGCCACGAGTCACAGCTGTCGGAAGGGTATTAGTATTTATCAGGACTTTTTTTTCCGCAATGGCTACCAGTGAAACGTCAGCACCCGTGCAGTCACCGCTTCCACCACCGGACGAGCAAATTGCACGCACCGTACACTGGCACCATTATCTTTTGATGTTGTTGTTTGACAGAAAAGCCTTCAGCGACGCAAGAGTGCTCCATCATGTTCGCCATCCAGCGTTAAAAAAAAACGAAAGGACCAAGCGACACCTTGACGCGGGCATGATTCTGTCAGTCATGGGGAGGGCATCCAATTAAAATGAAGCTACCCTACCGTACTTACGTATTTTTCCCCCTGCTATGTAGCAAAGGAAAAGTGTCGCCCACCGAACCTGAAAAAAAATCAGAAGGATACGTCAAATTAGGAAACGAGGAAGTGATATAAAATATCAGAGGGACACGGGCATGATTCCAGCGAGCTGAGCTGGGATATATAAATGCCTCGCAACGAGTGCTAGAAAGTGAAAAAGAGGCAATATGAGCAGTCAATCTCTGAGAAAGCTGGAAGAGTGTGAAGGAAGAAAAGCGATAGCCTGTCTGGGTAACAATTATACTACCGGGTATAATAGTAGCAGTCGTAGTAGGAGTGGTAGTAATTGTACCAAAAATAATGAAGCTGGTGAACAATGACACCGAGGATCGTTTATGTCAATAAATATATGCGTGCGTGTGCGCGGTAGTAGCCCTTCTTAAAGGTTAGAGCGCATGTTGAACATGTTGATCAGGCCATTCGTGGACTGGTCGTGGTTCTGAACCTTGCCCTCCTTCTTGAGCTGCGGGAGAATCGACTTGGCGAGAACCTTGCCAAGCTCCACACCCCACTGGTCGTAGCTGTTCACACCCCAGATGGCGCCCTGCACCAGAACCTTATGCTCATACATGGCAATAATCGCTCCGAGCGCACGCGGGGTGAGCTCGTTCACCAAAATGGAGTTGCTGGGGCGGTTGCCAGTAAAGGTCTTGTGCGGAATCAACGGCTGCATTTCCTCGTCCTGCATGCCAGCCTTCACCAATTCCTTGCGCACCTCTTCTTGGCTCTTGCCAACCATCAGAGCCTCTGTCTGGGCAAAGAAGTTGCTCATAAGCATGCGATGATGGTCACCAATGCGATTCTGGGTATTCACAGCGGCGATAAAATCGCAGGGGACCACCTTTGTTCCCTGGTGAATGAGTTGGTAGAAGGCGTGCTGGCCGTTCGTGCCAGCCTCGCCAAAGACGATCGGTCCGGTCTGGTAGGCGACATGCTTGGAGCCCTTGGTCACACCCTTGCCGTTGCTCTCCATGTCCAACTGCTGCAGGTACGCCGGAAGCCTCCAGAGATACTGATCATACGGAAGAACTGCCTGAGTCTCGGCACCAACAAAATTGTTGTACCAAATACCCACAAGCGCAAGCATGACGGGCAAGTTCTGCTCAAGGGGAGTCGTGAGGAAGTGGTTATCCACATGATGAGCGCCAGTGAGCATTTCGATGAAGTTGTCATAGCCGATAGAAATCATCACGGAGAGGCCGATGGCGGACCAAACAGAGTAGCGGCCGCCAACCCAGTCCCAGAACTCAAACATGTTGGCAGTATCAATGCCAAATTCCTTGACCTTGGTTGTGTTGGTGGAGAGCGCAACAAAATGCTTGGCAACAGCGCCATCAGTGGAGATTCCCTTCGACTTCAGATGCCCAAGGAAGGCCTCGCGAGCGCTCATCGCATTGGCAAGAGTTTCCTGAGTGGTAAACGTCTTGCTGGCAATAATAAAGAGGGTCTCCTCCACGTCCACAGACCGCAGCACTTCCGCGATATGCGTGCCATCGACGTTGGAAACAAAATAGCTGTGGATGTCACGCTGAGAGAACGGCTTCAGAGCCTCCGTAACCATCATCGGTCCGAGATCGCTTCCGCCAATGCCGATGTTGACCACGTTGCGAATCTTCCTTCCTGTCTGTCCCTTCCACTCGCCGCTGCGAATTTTATTGGTAAAATCCCTCATTTGGCTCAGAACGCGGTTGACGTCAGGCATCACATCCTTGCCATCGACGAGGATGGGACGGTTACTGCGGTTGCGAAGAGCAATGTGAAGGACAGCACGACCCTCCGTCGTGTTCACCTTTTCGCCATCGAAGAGCGCCTTCGAGAATGCGCGCACACCGCGCTCCTCACCAAGAGCAACAAGGGCATCGCGGACCTCATCATTGATGTGCGTCTTGGAATAATCCAGGAACAAGAAGTTATCACGCAGGTCAACCTCGATAGAATACCGAGAAAAGCGCTCAGAGTCAATCTCGAAGTTTGACAGGATGGAATCGTCACCGTGCTTCTCATACAGAGCCTGGAGTCGCTTCCAGGCCTGGGAGTTAACGAGCGTATCGTCGGCGTTGCCGAGAGAAGCGAGGCGGCGGGAAACCTCAGCGGGGCTGTTGAAGGTTGCAACCGAAATGCTCGGCTTGCCACCGTCAGACTTCTGGACGTGCTCCTCAAGCTTCTTCAAATACGCTGTCGTGCTCATTGGTATGGACTGCAGCAGCAATAATAATAGGTGGGGTAATATATAGATATTTAAAGTATATATTAAAAATGAAATAGAAACTCGGACGAATATGTATGCGGAGTCCTGAGAACTTTGTGTGGGTGTGTGTATGTGTGTGTGTGTGTGTCTTTTTTTCGTTATGCTACCAGAGACACAGCGTGCGAATAATTCCAGGTAAGTAACTACCACTACCGTGAAGAAAGAAGGAGAAAGGGTACGTACAAAGTCATGACATTTATTTTTCACGCCCTTCAGAAAATCATGGTATAGAGTAGAATATTTTCTGGTGTCATGTGTAACGAGGGGGAAGGAGTTACGCACCTCCGTGGATAGTTTTGAGGCCTTTGGTGAACCTCGCTGTTCAGAATAAGTTTTCACCTTTGGGTATGGGGGCAAATTCATAACACGACAATCATAGGAAGCACGTTTAGAGTCGTGGTAACTCTGCGATAAAAACCTCTCGAGGATGGCAAAACAAACAAGAAAACGCATTCGGACCTCCGCAATGGAAAAAAGGCAGCAAATGAGCATGCTACCAGTTTTAATTACCGGATACCCAAGGCACGGGTAATTTTATCAAGAACGTAGTCCTTCTCTGCATCATACTTCTGGCCCTTGCTGGGAATCTCCAGTACGCTCGGGATCACGGCTGTATGCTCCTGGATCAGGTGACGGATATCGTTGGCAATATGCTGGCAGATGATAATAATACCAATGTCGTTCCGGTTAGTCATGGAAATGAAGGCAGACTCGATATCGGAAAGAGGAGTGGACGGGCTCACTACAAAATAATTCGGTGGGATGGCGGACTGCTGATCACCACCGGCATGGGTTGCAGTGCGGTTGTCGCCGACGCCGGCGAGAAGAAACCCAGTCACTGTGTCTTCATCGCCGATGATACCGACGATGCGGCGCTCGCCGTTTCGGTAGCGGACTGGGTGGGACATTTACGGTGTATTGAGCGTAGGACTTCACAAAGTGAACTTGAAGACTAGTGGTCAGTGAGAGAAATAGAAACAGGAAAGAGAAAGCTCGTTGGTCATGCCTATTCATAGTGTCTCCTGAATTACGGAGTTAATGCGTATGCGGTCAACATGGGGTGGCACCTGGGTGTGCTGTGTGTGATATGGATGTAATCTGAATCGTTCGGTTCTGATGGTGTACGTGAGCAGACGTAGGATAATTACCAGTCTGTGTATGAAATGTTGCGGACCGTTGCCGTTGTCAAAATCGGTCCAGTCCCGCTTGCGCCGTCCTCGCGCGGAGAAGCGTTGGCTGCCCAGCGGCAATACTGATTGATCAGCTCTTCTGTCACAACAGAAGAAGAAGATCCATCATCTTCGGGAATGGTATCTGCTGGGGGTTTGGCCTCGTCGTTAGTGCCATTGTATCTAATGATTGTGCGCCTCATCGTAGTCAGTCAACGCAGTGCAACCTAAAAGAGATATATAGAAGTATGAGCATATTTAAGTTCAATGATACAGGAGTGGAGCCGGGAACCATTGGTGCTGTCTTGCAGTCCCCTTACAGGTAACTGAGCCATTCTGCCATTAACGAGCCATCAACGAGCCATCGAACAATAATTCACAGCGTATGGTTTACAGGGACGACCAGTAAAAGTGCGACAGAATTCTTGTTCATTTTGGTGACGGCGTGTGGAGTTACATTGGTCACGTAGTTCACACAGCCTTGACTATTGGAAAATGAACAAGGAAAGATACTCCGTCCTCCCCCGAAGGGGCGGGGGGGAAGAAGGCTATCCGAGAAGAAATTTTGTTGAAGGGGGCTGTGGAACCCCCCCCCCCCCCGCCTTCACAGATACACTCTGGAACAAACCTGCACACGGCACACGAACAACCCTATACCAAATGAGTCGTTGAAGAGGACTTGTCCTTGCCCACAGACACGCCCCCCAGTGAATGTGCAGAAAAAAAGAGGAGCACTGTGACCCTAGACAAGGCCGAACCTGAAAAATGTGGAATGAAAAAAAGGGGCCGCTAGGGGAATCGAACCCCTGACCTCCCGCACCCGAAGCGGGAATCATGCCACTAGACCAAGCGGCCAGTGGTTCGCGGTTGACTTCCATGGACCTCGAGTCCTTCATTTTTTTGGCAGCGCTAGGGGGGGGGGGGCAAAAGGCAAGTTATGGTGGCCAAATGTTGAGGAAGGCCCTGGCACCTCACTGCGGCGACAATCCGCCCACACCCCAAATAGATGCGGTACTGGCGCTGGCCCTAAGCAAGCCCAGAAGCACGGGGCATTCCGCCAACGCGCAGCCCCCCCGGCACGTTGAAGGCCCCATCCCAAAAAGACCCAAGGGCCCCCCCCCCGCCCGATGGCCAACGAAACAAAACGAAGCCACGAACATTCCGGACAAAGAAGCCCAATGCGGTTGTAACCTGAAGCGTGCCGACAAGTGGATTCCATAACAACTCTAGGTGAAGACTAGTTGAACACTGTTCTGAACGCGCAATTCCGTAGCCTGAAGCGAAAGCCCATAGGAAAGGCGGCTGCCATCACACAACCCACCCCAAAACATCCCAAAGGCACCCATGCGGCAGGATAGTCCGCTCCGTTCCGACAAACCGCTCTGTAACATAACCAATCGGAGCGAACAAGTGCCCCAATATTACCAACCGTACATCCTGATTTCAACGCGGCTCAGTTCCAATGCGGCATTGCCAAACCCTCCTGGGCACCGCAGCTTCGCCAATAGAGAAGGTATCAGAATCAGTTGTAAACTGCTTTGATCTCAAGGAGTGACATTTTAAGTTGAGCCGCACACACGTTAGCGCTTCTCTCCGTTACGACCTGCAAGCCCTTTAGATACAGCCGCCAAGCCCACATGGCCCCCTACAGGATAAACTGCGTCCATAGAGAGTGTGTCGGTGCTTTGCGCGACTTTTCGGGGGACTTAGTGCCGCGCAAGGCCTGCCCACAACACTGCGCACGTGTATTTCAACCGCCAAGACCCGCTAGGCTGCTTCTTGAATAATAATATGGCGCTCACATACCGCAGACGCAGTTGTAGCTGGTGTTGACCGTCCGTGGACGCTCGGCCACATAAACAAACGTCCCAGCGCAGCGGGATCGCAGCGCGTGCCGCGAATACGCCGCCCCCTCCCCCCACACACACACACGCACACGCGCACTGGACACACAACGAGAGTCTCCACACAAATAGTGCAAAACCCACACCTATGTGCCACAACGGTTACTTTGTCCACCCTCCCCATAAGCATTTAAATGAATGCATGCGCGCCACAAACGTACCAAAGCTAATCCCCCTTCCTGTTCACAACTCAATGAACAGCCTTGACTTTGCTGCACTGCACAGGTGTGTTATTAAAGCAATGCTCTTGCCATGTGTAACTTGACAATTACGTTGGCGTTCGTAAGTGTTTTCCCTAAACAACAACAGGATTTGAAAGGATAGCTTCGTTAGTATGAAGAACAGGCCTCGTAGATACTAATATTGTTAACCCGCGGAGAAGCATCCCAATGCACGCACAACTAAGCATGGTATTCTTTCCCGATGCTGTATCTATGGAGAAGAGGTTACACAGAGTGAACTCGGAAGTAATCCATGTAAACTGCCACGCCAACACGCTGTCTCTGCGCAGAGGCGACGGATGTTTAGCTGCAAGTAACGCATACGAAGACAACAGAGCCAAGTGTCAGGGGGCTCTCAACGAAACGAGGGACTAGTTTGTTCGGAAGAGTAGTGTTCCTGTAGCACCATTGTCCACTAGCTGTCTTATATGTACTGGAGCGACGTCTTCCTATCCGGCGCAGACGTGCGCAAGTCAATATTGAGCATTGTCAGTATGGGTGAAGACAGCAAATCACAAGGTAGCCTCGGTACGAGGAGAGACAGCCGACACGCCACTTACAAAACCCCTTCTCTACACCTTTCTCTTTCCACAAGGGCCAGGATGCTCGCCCTTAATGTTGCCAACCATTCGTGGCCTGCCGTCCATTTTTTTAAGTAGTCTTCCTTGTCATCCAATCGTCTGATAGTACGTTCTGCGAGATTAGGTAGATCACGGATAGTAGAAAAAATATGTACTCACCGTTTCAGAAATGTAACTGCATTAATCCGGCAGGGGGACGGGGTCCTTGATACCCGCTTCCGAGCAAAACGTAGCAGACACAGAACGCGATCCGTTCATCGACCAGGGAGGTTGGTGCTAGTGTCCGGGGAGGGGGGGGGGGGCACCGTATTATGCACAATGGCACGGCCCACGTTTTCTTTAAAATCCGCGAGAACGTGCCATTTGGAAGGGGGGGGGGGGTGTTGTCCATCTGACGCTTTGTAATATCCAGCATTTTGGCATCTGATTTTCTAATGATACCTAATTGATATGCCGGACGACTTGCACATGTTGGTTGGCAGTCGTTCCGCAGCATCCACCAGTTCCCCCACAACAGCATGCCACCGCGGATGCCTTCGTACAGAGATGCGCCACTCTCCGTGGCGCATCAGTGCGCAGAACGGGATACTCACACGCATGCCACTGATTGCTGGACATTCCACACGACGTGTGTACCATAGCCCCAGTAGCTCATTCAGGACCAATGCATCTCTGTGATATCACTGTTGGCGCTGTAGCGCAAAGCCAGCAGAGAGAGAGAGAGGCGCCTTCCTCCGCCACCCGGTCATTATTAATGATATCTAGGACCGGAGTATAGTAGTTGCCGTTTGAGAACAGTGCTTTGTAACCCTGTACCCTATCATTTTTGCCTAATCCGACTTGTTACCAATTGTTTTACCTGACTATAATGGTATCCTGAGAAACCTGCGCAATGTTTGAGGTGGTATGCGGCACCCTACTTACCGATCCGCCTGCACTGGCTGACTGGCTTGAGTCCCCGGGGCTGTTGAAGTTGACAAAAGAGTAATTCACTGCAGCTGCAACATGCAGAACATTTTTTCCCGATCATCGTGATCCTCCCGCTCATCTTTGATGCCCATTACATTTCCAGGATATAGCTGATCGCCATATTTGTAACAAGGGCACATTTGGGTGAGCCGACGGGGCACTGAGTTTCGCATGCTGGGGAACGCTAGAAAGTTTTCTCGGCTGCAAAAGACTAAGGGTCTTACCTTGGTACAGGGTAAGAGAAAATCTAAGAAAAGTAATGATGTCAAGATACTGTGCGTACATGTCCACAGATGTTGGCAGAGTGCACCAATAGGGTGAAAGGCATCCTGGGATAGCTCCGGAAAGATGTGGGGGTCTGCTGAGCGGCAGCCCGGTTTAATGTGCATATCCCCAGTGGAATACGTTCCCCAAACAGGAAATTGATAAAGAGATATATGCAGAATGGTAAAGGTGCAGTAAGTTGCACTGAAGTATGTAGTACAAATGTAGTCTTGCGCATTTTGGAGCCTAGCAATAGGGGGGACTGAATTGTACGCACACGCTCCCATGGTCTTCACAAATGCCGAAAGGTGTGGGTGGAGAGCAAGAGATGATACAAAGATCAGCGGTTCATTGAATATAGCACTTGACACTGACAAGTGCAGAAAATGAGTATGCGTTAGCACGGTAACAGTGATGACGGGGCGGAATGCGCTGTATAAAGGGGCCAACTAAAGAGTTGGGGTATCCTTACGCTTTGGATGGTGCAGTTAATCAAATCGCCGCACTCATGAAGAAGTGCAGAGGCAGGAAATGTAATGGAGAATTAAAGATGAAGAGTGGGGAGGAGCGCGCAGTCAATGACGAGTTTCACAAGCACCGTGACACCGGGTGTGGGAAACTAGGGTTGAGCCACTTGGGAATGATGAAAGCAATTGCAAAGGCGCAAAGTGGCGCAAAGCAATGTGCACACTCACCATCAGGGAACTTGCTGACACCGTGATGGCGCCAAGGGGGCAGCAGCAGTAAGAGGCAGGTTCATAGACACAGACATTTAAAGGAGAAGAAAGCTAACAGAGAGAACCCTGAAGCGTACAATATAGTAAACCCGGACATGTGTATTGTTCGATAAAGGTCTGTACAAGGTTCCGGCAGCGACACATGCGCGAAGGTGTGGGAGACGGTATCTGCCTTGCTTTGGTGGTGTTTTGAGCGGTCAGAGCGTTGTGTGTGGAAGCAATGCGGTATGAAGTACGGGGGTGAGCAATGGGATACGGGAAGCTATATATTATGTATATCTATATTACATGTGCGTATGCGCATTGGCGCCATTGCGCATACGGGGGGGGGGGGGGATGGGGAATGTGGGCTGTAAACAGCCAAACTGCACAGCAGAGAATGGTCTCTACGCCTTACAGGGTACAGGCGGTAATGCACCTGTGTGGCCAGCTGCGTGCTTACAGTACAATAGTATAACGCGTGGTAAAGAGGCGAATAAGCCCGTTACTCCAATAGACACAACGGTAGAGCAAGGGTCACCCATGAAGTATGGAGGTGGTTGATTTTCTTTAGCTTGCCTTCTGTGCGCGTGTGGGGTGGGGGGGGGGGGGGGTTGAGCGAGTTTTATGGGGCTGCGTTCGTGTGGGTATGCTAGGGTAGTGTGCCCATTGACATCCGAAAGTTATAGTCGTTCCAGTAGGATACCTGTGGTCAGCTGATGCCATCTTGGTATTCGATGGGTCGCCAGGACGGTTGCATTCAATCCTTTTTTCAGTTGGTTAGAGGAGGTCCGCTATGGGAATCTTCTAATTTAAACTTTAAACGAGTGGCGCAATTGCAAACATTCTATCTGCATCCGCCAGCACGCTCCCACTGAGGATGCATTTCTTCAGGGCTGGAATGTTGTGGAGTACTTTTGGTTTCGCTGATACAAAGGACATGGTCGGAAAGATGGACCCGGCGCGTCGGAAACAAAGGCTTCCGCAGTTGGGGGGGGGGGGGGGAGGGAGCAAAATAGTTCCCCTGGTCAAAGGTCGGTGTCCATGCCAGTAGTTGTTATATGGCAGGAGCTGTCGTGGATTCATAGCTCAGTGGTAGAGCGCTCGGCTGCAGTCCGAGTGGTCCCCGGTTCAAACCCGGGTGGGTCCTGGAATTTTTTTTCGCCGTTTTTTTTACCTTACTGGGTTTTACACGGGGCGATCTCTGTCCATATGTGTGGTTATTGGTTATTGGAGAGGGGTGGGGGGGGGGGGGGGTGCCGTACCTATGTTAAAGGCGTTCGGATGTTTAGAGGTGCGTGCTGAGCAGTAACTGTGCTGTTGCTGTTATTTTCATACACATAGCCCCCCCCCACAAAAAAATCCGAATACTCACGGATACCACCTTGTCGTCTCATCTTAGGGGCTACTCCCACAGCATCCACTCTCCTGTGGGGAGGCTGCAATTGTGGCCCAGCTGCAGTTACCAGATAACCTTTAACAATTGCCAGGAGGGACGTTCGTTCACGCATATAACGGCGGCTTGGAACCTAGGAGAGGTTGAGATCTCCATTGAGAAGAGTCAGACTGGAGAGTGCTTCCCGCGTCCCCCCCTCGTTTCTCTTGTTTGGCACGTGTACAGCCACCGCGTCTAAGCACGGAGGCTGGTTACAGCTATCCCCGTGAACTCTTATTGGCCGTCCTTTCGTTTGCGAGACGTGATATAGTGTCTTTGTCTCTCGTATTTCAGCCCCCAATCCTTCCAGCCCCCACCACATGTAAAGACAATTGCTCGTTGACATCTGTTGGACTGTGACCCCTCGGCTGGTAATTAAAGCTAAATGAGGCGCTGCCACGGTATCGACGTCACAGCTTCCATTTATGTATTTATTTCGGGAGTTCTACTCCTCGACAAAGATGTATCCACTCGTCCGATGAAATCCTGCGAGTATGAAAGTATCATTTGTGTCTCGCTTCGTCTCACTGCATTTTACAATATCTCTTCTACTTCCTCGACTCCGTCTATTCACGAATTTCTTCTCCGCAACAAATCCTTGAAAGCAAATACGTCACGGCGGCGAAAAGCGCATCATATTTTAACATAACTCCATTCGCCCCCCTTTTGCCGGCTGTGCTACTGTATCTGGTTTCTCTAAGAGACCAGCATAACTTGTTTAACTTTAGCATCTCTCTCCTTTCCAAATCTGGAGCAAAGATTTTCATAGAGGATACTGCTTGCAGATGTCCGTCATCGTCAACACCGAGGCCAATGGGAGCTACGAGCCATCCGAGGGCGAAATTATTGAGTACGGAAAATGGCTTGGGATGCAACTTCCGGAAGACAACCCCTTTCTGTGGATCGCAAGAGAAGGGTTGAAGGTACCTCTCCCCGAAAACTGGAAAGCATGCCAGAGTGACAAGGGTGAGTTGTACTATTTTAATTTCAAAACGGGACAAAGCAGTTGGGATCACCCCATGGATGAGCATTTCAAGGAGCTATTCAAAAATGAAAAGCTCAATCCGACCACCCGTAGCATCACAGCCGGTGCTAAGCGGAAAGACACTGCTGAGAGTGCGAAGAAAGAAGATAAATCCGGGCCGAGAAAGAAGCAACGGGAAAAGTCTGCCAAACGCAGCGAAGCTGGCGAGCGCCAGGGCGACCTTTCCCCAATTTCTCAGGGGTCCGATGAGGCGAAGGAGGGTGGCTCGAGGATGAAGGCACTCAAGTCACTGAAAATAAAGAAGGAAATGCCCAAAGAAATGCGTATCGAGTTTGACGGCCCTTCACCCGATAAAAAGACGCCACACACGCAGCAGGCATCTGTTGGGATGCCAGAATTCCGAGTTGCGACTACGCAAAGCGAATCGTCGGAGGAGATAATTCCAACACCCAAGCGAGCAGAGAAAAAAGCCACATCCGCTTCACTGAAGCAGGCTGAAAGCCCTACTGTCGGCGGAGGTGTGGGTTTGAAGTCTCTCCGTGCCTTGAGTGAAACGAACCGCGTTTCTCCGCTAGGCGAAGACAATTTGGCGGAGGAAATAAGAAGGGCATCGACGACCCTTGCTGCCGAGAAGGAGAAGCTCGAGAAGACCACCAAAGAGGAGCTTGAAAAACTTCGGGTTGATTTGGCTGCGTCGCGGAAGGCACAGGAGGAGGAGCTGAGAGCGAGTAACACAAAGGCCATAGACGAGTTACAGAGGAAGTACGAAAAGGATCTCGAGGCTAAAAAGTCTGAGCTCCAAAACCGCCTCGATCAAACCGTGAAACAGGAAGTTGACAGCATGGCAGAGCAGGTGAAAGCTTCAGTGGAGCAGGCGAAGAAGGATATGGCCTCTCAGAAGTCTCACGAGGTGCGGCGTATCAAGGAAAGCTACAAGGAGCAGCTCGAACAGGAAAGGAAAAAAATCTCAGACGAGTTCGCCGAAAATTTGGAGGCATTTCGTCGAGAGCAGAAGGAAGAGACTGATGCTCGTAAGGAGCAGCTCGCTAATTCCTTACGGGAGTGTGGTGTTGCTTTTGAAACTGAAATGCAACGCTTCTGCTCCACAGCCGTTCGTTCCTACGAAGACGGCTACTTCTCTTTCCTAAAATCTGTGGCAAGCTCACAGAATGATTTTGCTCTGCGAAGTATCCAGCAAAAAGAAGAAACCCAGCGCGAGCTGGACACTCAGCTCGAGGACCTTCGAAAGGCGCATGCCGAGCGAGTGGAGAGAGAAAATGACTTTCGTTCTCAAGAGCTGGAGAGGATTAGGGCTGAACATAGCGCGGAAAGGGAGAGGTTGTCGCAAGCAAATGCGCGGGAGCTGGACGACCTTCGAGCAAAGGCGACGAGGGAGACGGAGGAGTTCCGTGCGACTCACGAGAGGGAAACGTTGCCCAACGCCATGGCTGAGCTCCGCGAGAAAAACCAGCGCGAACTTGACACCCTGAAAAACGAACTTCGAAAGCAGGCCGAGGAGGAGCTGAAGGCAGCTATGACCGAGTTGGCACAGGAGCACAAGTCCCGTGTGGCCACAAGCATGTCTCCTCGGGATCACGAAGTGAAGGCCAAGATTGAGTTGGAGCAAAGCCCAGCGATGCATCATGGGAGTGGCGCAGCTGCTGGCTTGCCTCCACGGCTAAACGGGGAGCTTTTATATTCTGATAGCCCAACTCCAGACGCCTACAATGCCATCCGCGACAGCCAGACGAAGGACATCAAAACTGCTGTGACGGAAGCGTTGCGGGAGGTGTTCGCTGGTTCCCCTTTCACTCTACCATCACCTGGGCGTGCGAGTGTATCGGTATCGCCGTCCCGACAGGAGGCGACCGCATCGCGGAGGGCGTCGGTTCCTGGGTCTGCAGCAGCTGGTGGCGAAATTGGCATTTCGGCGAAGCCGCACAAGTCGACTGGATTTACCTTTCCCATGTCTTTCCGCGACCAATGTGATTTGGTGGAGAGTGAGCGGCAGCGTGTTCGAGAGGGCCGACGGTTTGTGGAGGCACAGCGGAAGAACCTGGAGGAGCGTCGCCAGCAACTGAAGCGTACCAGGCATCAGTGGAAGCAGGATGTTATGGTTGCAAAAGAAGAGGGCGTTCGCTCGTCCTCAAAGAGAGGCCAGCTCTTAAATAAGGTGCGTGTTACCTTAGAAGAGCAGGCAAAGGGACTGGAGTTTGATGAGGCCATCCTACACGAGTCCATGACGTGGCTTCAGTCCAAGGAGCAGCGGCTGGTACAACTGGAGCAACAAATCGAGGAGCAGGAGCGCGTTCGTGCTCTGGGCGACAACTCCACTATGAACTGTAGCGTAGATACAGCTGCCCTAGTAACTGGCTACTTCAAGCCTCAGCGCGCTGGGATGCCGGATGCTCTCGGGCGTCGCATGTCCCAGTCTCTCGGCATTGTTTCTGGAGCCAACTTCACCCCTTTCGAAAGCCCTGCATCCACACCTGTGGTGTCCAACGCCCTCTCGCGCATCGAACGCCGTCTCGACGAGGTTGCGTCCCTGGTGAATTGGCAAAAGTCTCAGGCTCTCTCACCCTCCCACTCGCAGTCTCCAAGCAGGAAAATCAACACTACAACACCGACGCTCGGACAGGCTCAGGGACGGCAGAGACAGTCCCGAAACCATGCTAAAGCTGTTGATCAAGGCCGAGAGGCACACGTTGATATGTGGTAATTTTCTCGTTACTTTCCCTGACATGCTCCCCTCGCTTCTGTGAAAAAAAAAAAAAAACGCACACCTTCGGCCCTGTTAGTGTCGACATCCTTTTGCCTTGCTTACTATTTCGAATACTCGCGACCTGGCGGACGTTCTTGTCTTCCTGGTATCGTGTCATGCTTCACTTTCCTCTTTTATTGGAGAAGCATGGTGACACCTGCTATACCTTTTTTTTGCATGTCTTCTGTATTTTTATCACAGTTGTCCAAACATCATCATAAGACTGTGATGGTTGTCTTCGTCGCACTCATCCGCTGTTTGGAGTCATAGACAATGTTTCCTTTCTGTCCCCCTTTTCTTTCCCTGTCTTTCGCCGTTCTCTTTTTCTTTATGATGTTCGTATAGCAATCACTGAACATATATCCCTTTATACGCTTTTTTTTATGCGGGTGAAGGGATGAAGCAAAAGTTGGCTCGGTTATTGATCAGCGGTGGGGCCAATATATCTTCCCACTCACGAAGCCACCCCCTTAAGCACTTCTGTTTTCCTGGTGCTTAGCGGTCGCATAGACATCTTTCGTTTCGATTTCCAATTTCACGCTCGTTGACTTGCTGCCGTGTTTTTCATATAGTGCACCATCAGCTGCCGTAGCGTAATCATATACATATATAATATATATACATACACTCCATATCACCGTGTTTGATGGCCTGCACGAGCGTTTAGCGTGCGCAGGTCCATCTCTCACCATTCAGGTTTTTTTTTGTCGACCTCCATTGGTGTTGCTGACCCTGTTTTTCTACCCTGTGCTTTCTTCTTCCTTCCGTCTTCAGTGGATATCATGGCTTTTTTCTTCTTCCAGACCTTGTATATTTCCAGTAGTCATCGTTTACTCCACTCTTCCCGTCCACCGTCGTTGCGATCTGGCAACAGTGCTTGTTCAAAGGAGTTCTTTCCTTCTATCCTTTTCCTTTTGATTTACCACTCTTCCACTTTTCCATTTTTCCACTGATCCACTGTTTCTTATTCTTTTCGATATCTGATGCCCGGTCGACAACTCTTCAACAAGTCACCATCAATCCCACTCTCAATACAGTGCCAATGTGTCTACATCGATATTTTGCGCGCGCGCGCGTATGGGTGTATGTGTGCGTTCCCGTGCGTGTGCGTGCATCCTTACAAAAGGCGGCTCTTTTATTGGGAGGGCACATGTCCCCACCTCCCTTCTCGCTGTATTTGTTCGTGTTATCATTGCTTACATATCGGTGTGCGTTCAGGGTTCACCGTGCCCTTTATCCAGAATGCCGTAGCAGGTATTCTTGGCAGCCGTAGACTGAACAAAAGCTGCTCGTGCCCGCCAGCAGAACCTGCGATCGTTCGCCCTCCCATGTCTCTCCGATTCCACTTCACTTCTCCCCCTCTGCCAATCTTACCACGTCTTTCGTTTTACCTGACGCCAGCTTCTGCAATAGACACTAATTGACAGTCATTAACAATAATAACCACTAACTATACTAGGAGCTTTTGCGTTCTCTAGGGTGACCTCATCAGCTTCCCACACACACCATAAAGTAAGAAAAAACCTATACAACCCCCGCTCTCCATACACACACCATTATTCCTCCTTACCCCCTCCCCCTCCCCTCCCTCCGTATTGTGAATAGCACACGCATATCTCTCTCTCTCTCAATATATATACATACAAACGCTCATATCTACCCCTTTTCTTCCTCTCTCCTTGTTAAACATTGCTCTTGCCGCATTTTTCGCCGATTCAGATGAGTAAGCTGATGGATCTGCAGAGTCCGCGGCCGTTGCGCGGGGCGTCGTCATCCGGCGGCGGGGGCCTCTCGCAAGAGGGCAGTACGTGGGAGGAGGCGTTCGAGGCTCACCTGCAACAGCGGCACCTGCTCGAGCCCTTCTTCGCTCCACGCCGCCCCCATTCCGCTGACGAATACCGCGGCATCCTCAACCAGCAGGCGCGGCGGTCTGAGGCAGCCCAGCTGGCCCTACAGCGACTCACCTCCACGGTGTGATGGAACTTCCTTCCCCTCCCCCCCCTCCCTTCCATTCGGACGGGTCTGTGCGTGTTTTGTGCGCGCAGCCACAGACCCGATCTTTCACTCTTCATTCCCCACCCCCTCTCTCACTTTTTCTTTTACTATCTTTGGCAATCTACAATTTTTCATATGTGAAACCATCCGACTCTCCCTCTTCCATTTCTCCCCCTCCCCACTCTTCTTACGTTCAACTGTACCTTAAATGCCCGTTGGCGCTACACCCTCCTCCCCCCCCTCCCTCACCATTTCGTTCTTAATTTCGTTGCTGGTGTGTTGTGTGTCAGGGGATGGAATCGCAGGCAGACGGGATACTTGCTCCGCAGTGCAGGTGTGGGTTGTATACATCCCACACACACAGCGGCGGAGGGTCTTGCGTCAGTTTTTATACTCTTCCCCCAGCCTCGCTGTCCACATAAACACACACACACACACACACCAACACATACATACACACACACACATTCAATACGCGCATTCGCACTTCTTCGCCGGTAAACTAGGGATCATGAGGACGAAACGTCAAGCCATCATTCCACTAAAAGAACGGTCGTCCTCTTTTACGAAATCAAGAAGCAAGCAATAACCGCAAGAAGATATAACTCGCCTCCCCTAGGTGCGAGTTCCTGTTCTCCCCCGCACGCTTATCTCCGATAGTTTCCTCACCCCCCTTTCCCGAGTAAACAGTTTCATTTTCTCTTTGTTTTATTTCTATGTTCTCTTCAACTCCTCCCTCTCCCTCTCCCTCTTGACTTTTGTTATTGGCTTGATGTTTCGCATCCCACCCACCCCAATTGCTGGAGCTTGTAACTTATATACATATATACACTCTCTTAGCTTCGGCGAGAGACAATACATAACTCCTCCACTGATGTCTTTTCTCTCCCCTACTTCTTTCTTGTTCCTCGAATCCCATTTTTTCTTTGTCCCCCCCCTCCACTTCCCACCTCTACCTGACTCTCTTTGGGCCTTGATGAGAGTTTTCTTGTCTTCATTCCCCACCCCCCCCTCTCCCCCTCCTTCTCCCACAGCTGATAAGGTGCGAGAAAGAGAATGTAATACCGAACGCGCTGATGTCTTTCTCTCACCTCTTCTTTCGCCCTCCTCCATGTACTCTTCATGAGCGATGGAGATTCTTGATTGCAGCAGTATGAACAGCAACAAAAGCACAAGACAGGATAGTTTTCTTTCTTGTTTGTTTGGAAAGATGGAAGTGAGAGGAAATTATATAAAACGGAAAGCCACAGTGCGGATCGTATTTTGCCATAAAATGATACACACACACAAACACGCACACACACAGACGCTCTCACACTCCCACCCATCTCTCGCGTGACGGAAGAACGACAACGACGTTTTTTGCCAATCGCGGATGAATGGGGAAGTACGATCCCCCTCACACTGTGGGCTCTTTTCCTGACCTCTTCCATTCTAACCTACATTTCTTATTCCTTTTTCTTTTGCATATTCACCTGCCTATATCAATTTTCCATCTCACCGCCTTTCCTTTTCGCCGATTTTATCTCCACGTTACGTCTTCGCCTCCCCCACTCCCACCCCCGCCCGACCAACGGGGGATTTCTTTTTCACTCCCCCTCCCACGCTTTTCTTCTCCCTATTCTTCATTTTTCGTTAATATTAAACACGATCTTTTGTTGAGGGTGTTGGTTACACGACTACGCCGCTCTAATGCTCACTTTTTTTTCTTTCTAAGAAAAAACTTCGGGTAAACCGTTTTGTTACTGTCTTCATGCTCGAAAAACACCTGGGTACTTCTCTTTCTTCACTCCCTCCTTGTTTTTCCTTTCTTTCCTTTCTTTCCTTTCTTCTTCCCTTTTCTCTACACCTTTAACGCAGTACCCACCAACCCAACTTCACTCGCTTTTTTTTTTCTGGCTCCACATGGCAGATAGAGATCTATACTCTCTTCTATGTGTGTGTCTGTGTGTGTGCAATGTACAGAAGTTATAATGTGCGCCCTAACATACATGCATATGAGTGTGGTGTGTCTGATGTGTGTATCAGAGTAGCCCATGTGCAGCCACACACAGCAGAGATTCCTTTTAAAGAGTTTCACCACCACTACCACCACCACTCCTACTATTGCATACGCCGGAAGAAGAGAATGGCACGTCAGCTGTTTCTGCGAACAGGAGGGTCATGTGTGAGTTCTTCTTTTATTTTGCCTTTTCGCTTTACTCTTCCTTCCTCCGCTTTCTTTTCTTCCTTTCCGTCCCCCCTCCGTCCCCCCCTTCTCTTCTCCTTTTTATGTTCCATTACCCTGATTTATATATCTATATACCTACATAAAGTTAGTATATATATATATGAAATATAAAATTTCCTTTTCCGATCATACACGTCCTTTATATATGTATTGCTAGTATTTGTCCTCATATTGCAGGTGGGTGGCACTGATACGTCCCTGGTACTGCAAGAAAAAGGATGAACAGCCTCAAAGTTATATACACACATTTAAGAGGAAATAAAACAGGAATTCCGATGAGGACTCTTTCCGTTTTTTCTTCCTTCCACTCTTTATTATCATTTCTCTTCCTCCCCCCTCCTCCTCTCCCCTCCCTCTTATTATATTATAGTTCGACTTCTATTTTTAATACGAGTACCAGAAGAAACAAAGCATAAATAACAACTGCCGGGGAGTAGGAGGAGGTAAGCGTTCCATTACCAGCACAATGTGCGTTGTCGATGTTGTTGTTCCTTCCCTTTTAACCTTCTTTTAATTTGCCTGTGTGTCGCGTGGTACACCACTTTTTATACGCTGAGTTTCTCATATTTTGCTTTTCCCTCCCTTTCTTTCATTCTTCCCACATTTTTTTTGGTTGCGTTAAAAAAAATATAATACCCCACTCTTTACTCTTTTCCGATATATATCTTCATATATATATATATATATATATATTTGAAATCATTTTTGAAGGCAACCTTTTTCCTTTTCTTGCTGTGAGACGTCTTGCCCCGTGCCCTTGTATTGATCTCCCACCTTATCACACCACCGTGCCACCATGGCCCATGTTCCCCTTTTTGTCCTCTTACCTTTCTCTTATATTGTTCTTTTCTTCTATCTCGATGTTCTTGCGGCGGAATGAGGTTGTCTTGCAGCATCGCACATTACATACATTTATATATGCTTGATGCTCCACTTTTCGTCTTCCTTGTTCCCCTTCTTTTCCTTCTTTATCCCTCTCTCTTTCTCTATATTGTTTCTTATTGTTTCGTTCCTTGCTTTTCCCTTTTCCTGTTTGCGGTGATCTTTTTGTTTCATTTCTGCGGCATGTCGTCATTCACCACTCCTTCTCGCCCCCATTCATGCGTATTATTCCATCTATTCCTGTTGTCCCCCTACATCGCTTAAACTCATAACTGGCAGCGAGACTGGCACTTCGGGTGTGTGTACACATGTTTTTGCCTTTCCCTCCCCTCCCCCCCCCCCCTCCCCTCCATCCCTCCCTCTCTTCCTCCCTCCCCCCTTTTCCTGCATTTAACCATCTCTACCGATGTTCTAGTTTATCTCCACGTAACCTTCTGATTCTTTCTTCTTCGACTTTGCCCTACTGTCAGGGAGCTCTCTGTTTTTCTTTTTAACTTCAATTTCCGTTCTTTTTTTTTGCCCTTTGCTTCTTTTTCTTCAATAACCCCTACCCACCTT
>AUXJ01003846.1:0-15064 GCA_000482205.1 Herpetomonas muscarum
CCGACAACGTCGAAGCGGGTGACGCGCTCGCGCTCCATCCACGTCTCCATCTCCTCCAGCACGGCGGGGTCGAACTGGTCGCTGTTGGGGTGGCCGTCGTAGAGCGGCACGGCGGTGCAGTTTACGCGGGTGATGTCGCGGTGCGTGTAGGCGGCGTGGACGGCCCGCCACGCGTCCGACGGGCGCTCCCGCGGGAGGTCGCAGGCGGCCTCGGACCCCAGAAACACCACCGGCGGGTCAAAGTTCAGCTCCGCGTGCCGCGCGGCCTCGACGCGGTCGACAAACGCGCGGACGGACGGCTCCGGCGCGGCGAGGATCGGAATCGCCCGCCGGACGTCCACCGACGCGTAAAAGGCGCGCCGCATCACCTCCAGCACCCGCAGCACCTCCACCTCCGGGTTGAAGTGCCGGATCGCCTCCTCCCCGACGGGCGGGGCTTTGGGCAGAAAGACAATGTCAGTCGCCCCGGCGACGGTGAGGAAGGCAACGTAGGGCCGGCGGCAGTCGCTGTTGCACTCAAAGGCGCGGATGTCGGCCATGCGGCACCACCGCGCGACGGAGCAGAACTCGCGGAGGACGATGACGTGCTCGTGGGTGATAGCCAGGTAGCAGTCCTTGAGGATCACCGCGAGCTCGCCCTTGGTGCTGTGGCCGACGAGGTCTCCGCGAATGAAGGTGTACATGACAGACTTCATAATCTCGTGGAAGGCCTGGTACACGTGCATCGGAATCGTCGCGAAGACGAGGCCGTTGCGGGGGTCGTACGGGGGCAATCCGCGGTGGGGGCGGTTGCACAGCTTGTCGAAGCCGAGCACATTCTGCACAACAAACCAGAAGCGCCGGAACTCGTACTCGTTCCGCATGCGCAGCTCAATGGACGTGCGCTGGAAAACCTTCCGCCGTCGCTCCCCAGCGGCACTGCCAGAGTAGGGCGCGCGCGGGGAGCGCAGCGTCAGCTGCTCCTCTTGCCGCAGCACCTCCTCCGGCGGCACGTGTGCCTCCCGCACTTCAGACAGCAGCTCCGCGCGGTGGGTCTCGGTGGCAGCTGCGTCCTGCTGCCGTCGCTCCACCTCCGCGTCGCGCAGCACGCGCAGCGTCTCGAACTCGTCATGCAGCCCCTGGTGGAGCTCCTGCAGGAAGAAGGGGTCCCGCACAATCGACGTGTTCACGACCGAGAAGCGCCCCGGCGACCCGCCGAGGCTTGTCGATGGGCAGAGCAGCGCGTCAGTCGGGGGCTGCTCGCCCTTGGCCAGCTTGCGGTTGTCGCCGTAGAGGGTGATGCGGTACTGATCGCGCTCCTTGAAGTAGCCGGGGCCAACGATCACCTTCTGCTCCTTGGCGAACACCTCGATCATGTCCACCTTCAGCTTCCGCGACCACCGCGCCGTCACCCGCACCGGGGCGGGCTCCTCGCTCGTGACGGGGTCGTACACCGCGGAGGCGAGGGAGCTGACGGTGTCGCGGCTGTTGCGGATGCGGCTCGTCGACGGGGACTGTGTGCGGGGGCTCGCGGTGGGGCTCGTGGAGGGCGACGGCTGCAGCGGCGCGTCCCGTCCGCCACCCCCGACGGTCGCAATGTCGCTCGCCGGCGCCTCCACCCGCCGCGGCGGGGGGAAGCCGACCGGCGGCGCAATCTCCTCTGGCGCGTCGACAACGTCGGAGACATACACGTACCGCCGGCGTGTGTCGAAGGCAATTTGGCGCAGGCGCCAGCTCCAGCCCAGCCGGCCCTTTTGCTTCTCACCAAATGTAAAGAACATATATATGTGTCGTGGTGCCCTTGCAGATACCCAACCCCGCCACACAAGACGAAAAGGATGTTCAACAGGTGCTTGAGAGGGAAGGGGAGAGAGGGGGGGAGGAGGGGGGGGGGGGGAGGGGAAGTGCGGCTGCAAGTGTGGCTAGGGATGAAAAGGGGGTAGAAAATAAGTAGAAAAAGTACAAAGGTGTGAATGAAAATATTAGATTTTTCTATGTGCTTTGTTCTTATTGAAAACTATGACGTCGGGGGCCCACGAAGGAAAAAAAGGAATTACTACAAATATTATTTAAAAGAAGATTGTGTGAGAGGGGGGGCTGTCAGCGCAGTCCGACAGCGGATGGCCAAGGCGTGTACTAAAGGCATAAAAATCGTAGACAAATATATTAGAGGAACAGTACAGTTATTGGCATATAATTGGAAGAGGGGCAACTTTCATTTCATGGTAACATAACTATGATCGCACAGGTGCGCGCAGGGACACCTGCGATATATACTTTCGCAAGAAGCGACGTTACGAATCCTAAAGTTCATTTTCAGAATTGTTCTGGGGAGATTGCACTGTATCATAGGAATATGGTGGTAGACACACTAGGAGAGAAAATAGAAAGAAGAAATCCGGGAGTTGGGGGGAGGGGGGAGATGCATATGCATATATAGGAGTAGAGAGATGCGTGTGTGTATAAAATAAGAACAGTTGCAGTATTGTGGCTGCGATTAGTGCGTACGTCGGTGGACGCATGGAACTGCGCGCGTGTGTAAAAGTAAGAGGGCGAGGGAGAACGAATGTGCCCTGTATTCACTTCTCTCACAAAGTTCCACTCACGACGTCCCCTCACACCCACCCTTGACGATATACAAAATATATATTTATAGTGAAGAGCACGCAGGCAGCACCGCCCTCTCGCTACGTGGGGTAGGCGGCGAAGCTCTTGTTGATGATCTCGCCGAGGGTCGTGCCCTGGCCGCCCATGTCCGGCGTCCCGTCGCTCCAGTTGAAGCCGAACTCCAGCGCCGGGGCAGCGGCGGGCGGCTCGTCCTCGTCGAGGAGAAGCGAGTCGAAGGAGTCGGACAGCTCAATGTCGTCGTTGGGGCTCGCGGCTGCGGCGCTGCTGCCCGTCGCCGTCGCCGCAGGGCCAGGCGGGGGAGGGGCGGCCGAGGAGGGCGAGCCGTGTGCTAGCAGCTCGTCCAGATCCACGACCTCGTTCTTCCGCGCGGCGGGGCTGACAGACTCGGCGGTGGCCAGCGGTGCGCCGATTGGGAGCTGCGGGGCGCGTTGCGGCGCCGGAGCGCCAGTGCCCCAGCCACTGCCTCCACCGACAAAAAGATCCTCGACATTGTCCTGCGGAGGTGCCCCGCGGCTGGGCGTCGCGCTCTCCTTTTGTTGCTGCAGTTGTTGCTGCAGTTGCTGCTGCTCACGGCGCCGTGCCTCGCTGTCCGGGACGTACTCCAACTCGCCCACGTCAATGCCCATCGTCCCCCCGCCGCTGCCGCCGCCGCCGCCGCCGCGGGCAGCCGCTGCCTCCCTCTGCTGCTGCTGGTTCTCCGCAGCTTCCTTCGCGACCATCCGCGCGAGCTGCGCCTTTGGCAGGGGAAAGGTGAGCTGCTCGTGGAAGCCGGCCGCCGGGGCAAACACGAGAGGGCGGGGGCCCTTCCCCCTTCCCTCAATGTAGTTGCGGACGGTGGGGCTGGCGTCCTCCCGCGTGGGCACCGGCTTCCCATCCACCAGCGTCGTCAGCCGCTGCAGCAGCTGCACGACGTGGTCGACGTGCTGCACGGCCTTGTAGGCTCGCCGCTCGTCCGCGGTGAGGAGGGGCTGGGCGACGACGAAGACAATGTCCGGCGCCTCCTTCGCGGAGGTGAGAAGGGAGAAGAAGGGGCACTTGGCGTGCCGCGTGTTGTACTCCACGGCCTCGAGCGACCGCAGCGACGCCCACCGCGGTACTGTGCCGTCCTTGCGCATGACGAGCACCATCTGATCTGTGACGCAGAGAAAACCCCCCGCGACGGCGGTGCCAATGTCGCCGTTTGGGCCCTGGAGGATCAGGTCGCCGCGCTCAAAGGCGTAGAAAACGGTCTTGTCAAGGCTGCGGAAGGGGGCGCCGAGGTACAGGGGAATGTGGGCGAAGGGGATCCCGTTCCGCGGGTCGTACGGGGGAAGGCCGTCATGGACCGGCGGGCAGAGGCCATCGTCGGAGAGGACATCGCGGATGACATCCACCGTGCCGCGGAGAAGCTCGAGACTGCCGAAGCGCCACGACGACGAGACCGTCTTCTCGTACTGGTACGAGTCGCCGCGGGGGGAGTGCTTCGACGGCCACCCGCGCGTCGCCCGCCGGAAGACCTGCACATTCGGGGGCACGTTCGTCGGCGGGGAGGAGTGGGCCATGATGTTGCGGTGCATGCCCTCGATGCGCACGAGGTACAGGTTTCGGTCGCTGCGATCCCCATCCGTCGTGTTGCTGCGATCACGAGAGAAGAGCTTCTTGGCGTCAAAGTCGGGGGCCTCCGCCGGCACCGTGACGCTCGTCACCTTCATCGCCTTCTTCCACGGGGAGCTGAGGTTGAGGGCCTTGCTGGAGTAGTACATGTACCGCGTCTCGCAGTTGAAGACACACCGGCGCAGCGTCCACGACGCCGTGTACGGGCTCTTCTTCTCGCACATAAAGTAGAGAAGCTTCCCGCCCTTCCCCGCCCCACGGTGCCCCGAATCTCCGCCCATTACTTTTAAACTCTTCTCTGTGGGTTTTCTTTTGTATCGGAATAAGTGTAAAAAATATTTAGCCTGGCTATATCAGGACCAACAGAGTGACTGTGAAAGACGCCAGGAGGCCTAGTACTGTGGTGTCAAGGTGCAAGCTGTTGCGACCACACAGAAAAGGACGATACTGTGTATGTTTTTTTTTTTTAATGCTGCACTAACGGGAAACGACACAACCAACGCAAGAGAGACAGAAAATACAGTCCTTGATGTACATGATATTGTAAAGACGTAACTTAAGCTGCATGAACTTGCAACCGCAGGATATCTCCTTTTCAGCTGCTATTAACCGAACTGCAGCATTCCTTACACCACGCAAACGAGGCATACAATGCCCACAACTAGCTTGAATTATTTCGTCTTGTTGTTTCTTGGCCCAACGACATGGGTTCTCCATGGTTGTCGAGGAAGAGAGGGATGTAAGCGGGGGGGAGAGAGGGGGAAGTGACACGGACACGGGGAAGTACACAGAATAAAGGTGGGAAGACCGCAATGCCCACCGGAAAGAACATTCATTCGAACACACACACAGTATAAATTGGAAATATCATCGGATAACCGGTGAAGAAACGGGAAAAAATGTAACTGAACGTTGTTTGCGCGCGTGCTTTTGCTGACGTATATACCCATATAACCGCAGATATATCCGAAAAAAGGGGGTGAAATCCCCAACGGGCAATCACCATGTAGGAAAGGGGGGGAGGGAAATTAACTGTAGCAAAATTTATGTGTTGACACCTGTCACACACCTGTGCATACATGTCTGTTGCCTTGGATGGACGTACGGAAAGTGCAAGTGAGAGAGAGATAAGCACCAGCCGGCCGATCGCCGATGGCTTCTTACCAAACCTGGTGCACCCCAACCCATGCAACACGGACGAGCACATCCATCTGTACAAGTGTCTGCCACTCAAAAGACATCTTCTCGGTGGAAAAAGATGTCAAAGGAAAAACAATTATAATACAGACAGCACATAAAGGGACGGAGAAGAAGAGACAGACGGGCGTTTAGCGGGAAATCGTAACGTCATGCCGGTGTGATGGGGGGAATTTCTGTGAAGGTGCTGAGAGCCAACGCGATAAAAGAAACATACACCCATAATGAAAGCTGCAGCCTACAACATGCAGATAAAAGATGACAGTACACGGCGGCAGCCGACACTATGAGAGCGTCCGCTTTGTGACTCCCGGGTGCCTGCTCGAACCAACAGAAAATGAAGAAAGAGACACAATAACGGCGATATTGTTCACGCAAACAATTAAAAAGAGGCCTCTTAGTCTTTACTTTCCATTCTCCTTCTTCTCCGCTGGTGGGGGGAGGGGAGTCATCTCTGGCGGGGCCGTGACGATAAAGTCCGTCGCGAGCTTTGTGTGCGCCTGTAGAGTCGGCGTCGGCATCGGGGGTGGGATCTGCGGTGTGGGCGCCGACGACGGCTGCTGCTGCTGCTTCTGCTGGAGATGCTGCACCTCCAGCGACTTGGGAGGCGCTGCCGTCGCCGCAGCGGCAGGGGCAGGAGCAGGGGCAGGGGTGCTGCGTGGCGGGGGCTGAAGGCGTTCCTGTATGGGTGTCTGCAGGGGGCCTGCCTCCGGCTCCTCCAGCAGGTCATCCACATCCTCGCTGTCGAAAGCGTCGTCATCGTCGTCATCGTCGTCGTCGTCGTCATCGTCAGAGCTGCTGGAGGGGACGGTGTTGAGCTGGGCCAGCACGGCGCCGCTGCGTCCGCGAACACCCGCGGTAGGATCGACATGCGTGGGCGGCTGGCGCGGTGGCCCTCCGGCGGTGGCCTTCAGCGGCACGGCGGGCACCGTCGTGCGGTGCGTCGCTGACGCTGTCGCCGCCGGTGCGTTCGCCGGGAGCCGCGTCCCCTTCACCGCCGTCACGACCTGCGACGCGCCCTCCGCGGCGGCCTTTTCATCGCCGGAGGGGTACTTGACCTGCACAAGGCCGTACGACTCCGGCTTCGTCGACGTCAGCGGCGACGGCACACCGGTCGGCACGCCGGCCGCCTCGCTCGCCGCCACCGCTGCCACCGCCGCGACGGTCACGGGGGTGGGGCGGGCGGCGGCGGCGACGGAGAGGGCGCGCTTGATCTCGCGCTTCTCCGGGTCGGTGCGGGTGACGCGCAGCCGCTCGCGGGCCCGCAGCTCCGCCGCCTCAGAGGGCGGCGCCAGCAGCTGCGCGACTGTCGCCGTCGTGAAGCTCGCCATGGATGCGGGCGACCGGCCGAGCTGCGCGCCGCTGGGGACGCCGGCGTAACGCGGCGCGCGGTGCACCGGCATCACCCCCTCGCGGTGCGGCACGCCATGAACATCGTCGTCGTCGTCGTCGTCGTCGCTGTCCTCGTGCTCGAGCGCGAGGGCGAGGTCGCGCTTATACGTGAAATGCTTCGGCGTCTTGGAGTTGTCCCACTTCCACCGCAGCTGCCGCCCCGGGCCGTTCTGCGAGATGTACGAGAAGACGTCGCCGTACTCCTCCGTCAGCTCCCGAATGTGGCAGAGGGCGTCATAGTCGTCCACGTCCGACGCGTTGTCGGGGACAAGATCCTCGTGCGTCGGCAGCGGCTCTAGCGAGACGTCCTCGTCGGCGCGCATCCGCTGCATCAGCAGGCGCCGCAGCATCCCGACGACCCCCTCCACCGCCGACTCGGCGTCGAAGCTGGAGATGAAGGGGTAAATGGGGAAGATGGGGATGAACAGAAAGTCGGGGATCGGTGGCGCAGCGAGGATCGCCACGAACGAGTGCGACCCTTTGAGGACGTAGTCGATGCCGACAATGTCCTCCAGGTCGACCCACCGCGGGCACTTGCCGTCCGCCTGCAACAGCAGCACCGACTCGTGGGTGATGCACAGGTACCCGCTGAGGCCGCGCACCTCGCGCTGGTTGCGGACGTACACGGCGTGACCGTGCTGGAAGGAGTAGAAGACAACGTCGTTGAGGCGGCGGAACTGGCAGCGGAGGTGCAGCGGCACCGTCGCGAAGGCGATGCCGTTGCGCGGGTCGTAGGAGGGCATGCCGTGGTGCAGCGGCGTGCACAGGCCATGGCGCACCAGCGCCTGACGCAGCCGCAGCGACACCACCCGGAACGCGTCGTAGTTGCGCGCGCGGAAGACAACCGTCACCTTCTTCGTCGACGACCGCGCCCGCGTGCTGCCAAAGCTGTAGAAGGACGACGCCTGGTCCTCACTCGCCGCCTCGGACATGGCCTTTGTCGTCGGCGACTTGAGTACAAGCTCGTCCTCGTCCTCTTCGTCCTCCTCATCCTCCTCGTCCTCCTCGTCGTCGTCGTCGTCGAGGTCGTCGGGGTTGCTGTCGGGCACCAGCTCAATGTCGCGGAACAGGTTCTCCTCGGCGTCCTCGACCTCGTCCTCCTGCGCGGCGCGACCCACGTCGTACCCCTCCACGTGCAGCGCCAGCGACGGCAGCTCGGGCGGCGGCGTCTCGCCGTCAAGCGCCGCGCTGCCGACGCTGTAGAGGCCGCTGCCGTGGTTGCTGCCAAAGCCGTTGAAGCGGTCGCGGTTCCTCGCCGACGCCGACGCCGTGCCCACCAGCGGGTCCTCACAGCTGATGCCGCTGTAATCGCCGCGGCCGTCGCCGCCGCCGCGGTTGCCGCCCCCCATCAGCCGCATGAGGTTGCTCTGCCGCTTCTGCGGGGGGCGCGCCGGCTTCTCCAGGCGCCGCTCGTACCCCGTCACAACCATCGACAGGAGGATCTTCTCCTGGAAGTCCTCACTCGTCGGCGGCACGGCGTACTCATCGGCGAGGTAATCCAGCGCCGTCAGCTTGATCTTCTTCCGCCACGTCACCAGCGGCACATTCCTCTCCTCCCTGCCGGAGAGCTCAGCGATGGCGGCAGCGTGCGCGGCGGCCTCGAGCTCCGACTGCGAGACGGGGGCGCTGTAGTAGAGGTAGCGGTACTTGGGGTCAAGCGCGACCTGCCGGAGCTTCCATCGCTGCGTGAGGGGGCTCTGCTTCTCCAGGAAGAAGTACTGCATTCACCGCAGAACTGATGTCTGCACACACGAATCTATAGAGCAGTAGTCAGCTGCAACTACAGAAAGAGAGAGAGAGGGGGGAGAAGAAGGGAGCAAAACAAAAGGAGAGGGTGGGAAACAAACAGTCCCGATAACAGCTCGCTGGATTTGACGGCGGAATATATACGTATTTGTAAGTGTGTGGTAATTTGTGGGCGTTTTCACCTGGCTTTCTTTTGATTAACAGCTGCAGGAATGGGAGACAAAAAAAGTTCTCACCGTGGAAGAAAGACACAGAAGGACCGCGGAGGGGAGGGGGGACCTTCTGATGTGGATTAAAGAGAAAATCAAGAAGAGTAAAAGAGGGCGCGGAGACCAGCGGAAGACGCTTTCAGTCACACCCCCTTTCGTTTTTTTTTGTGTGTGTGGTGGTTAAACGTTTGGCGTGAGCTCTTTTCTTATCTGAATATTGGAATAGAAGAGGGAAATAGCGTTAAAGAAAGAAGACCGTTTTTTCCCCCTGTCTCTTTCTTAGTGATAGTGTGTATGTTACGTATGATTGTGTGAAGTCGTTCTGTCGATTAAGGGCGTCAGTTATCCCAGGAACAATTAGTATTCCCCACACGAGAAGGAGAAAAGGACAGTAAATAAAAATAAAAAAGCGATCCGAGGGCTGTGAAGACGAGCAGCTCGAAAAACAAAAGTCGTCAGACAACAGAACAAATAAAGCGAGAAATAATGAGAGAGTAGCGGTAGTTTATAACGCGGAGAATAGCGTCCAACTACTGCTACTACTGCTACTGTGTTTACACGGCGTCGTCTTCCTACAAGGGCAGATAAGATGTGACGTCAGCGGCTGGAGATCCATCCAGACGAGCACACGCAGGTCAATGAAGAGAATAACTGGATGAATGGCAGGCACACCAAAAGAAAAGGAAAGAAGAGATAGAAGACGACCAGAGAGATGGGAGTCAAAACACTGTGCGAAAGAGCGTCAATGGGGGATGGGGCGAGATTCGAAATGTGCTGTGTGGGTACTATGTGCTTCTCTATGAGTGTGTATATGTGTGCGTACATCGCAACAGTGGTGGAAAGGGAATAATAGTGAAAAGCGGTGGCAGAATGTGTCAGACACGGAGCAATTAGAGATGCACGAAAAGAGAAGGGGGAGTCAGAGAGGAGAAGCACATTGGGGGTGATTAGGAGGGGATTCGCATGAGAGGTCAACTTGGTCGGACAGTGTATACGCAGCCAGACACTTCATTCAAGCATCCGGGCTAAAGAGGAATAACTCTGCCTTCCTGAACAGATTACAGGTACGATACCAAGTTGCCCATACGGAGGACATGCATTCATCGGGGGATATAGAGAGACTACGTATGTTGTGCGATCCAAACGGAACGTCGTCACACAACCACACGCACACAGCCATGCACACTGCAGTCCCCGTATATTTACTCCACTGCCCTATATGTTACCCGTGATTCTGACAGAGTGCACTTCAACAGCTTCTCTTTTTTTAATTTTTGAGGAAGGGCTCTTGAATCAAAGACGAAGCCAGATGTGGGGTACAGGTGCCCACAACGGTCGTCTGGCACAAATAAACAAACACGCAGAAGTGAATGACGAAAAGGAGGGGGAGGGGAGGGAAAATATACATCTCCAGCACGCACCAAACACACTCACAAAAGAAAAAAGGAAAGGAGGACACGCGACAGCCAGGGGTGGGGGAGGTACACTCACTACTCTCTCTATCTTGCCAGTTTCATGGTGGACCAGTTCGAGCGTGGTGTAGGTGAGTGGAAGCCGCCCGATGCGCGCGCATCTATGTGCTTTCCTGAATGCATTTTCGTCTGTGCGTCCATGGGGTGCGTGTTGATGGAGAGATTCAAGGAGCGTTCCGGGTTTAAAAACAAGATATCAAGTGAGGGGAAGGGGAAACGAGGAGAAACCGAAAGAATGTCATTGAAGGAAATCCGGAAAAAAAAACTAGGAGGGGTGAAAATAGAAAAATAAATGGTTTACTGAGAACGCAAGTACACAAATGGTCAATAGTGCTGCACACAAAAAAGGCAGCTATGACCGTGTCTCTTTTTTCGCTGGAAAATGGTGGGGAAAGGGAAACGAAGGGGGATCGGGATGGAGGAGGAAGGAGGTGCCAAAGTATACGTGTGTATATATATATATAGGTAGGGGGGGGTTGAACAAACAGAGATTCCAAGCGTTAGGGTCGTTCCAGTAGGAGGGAGGGGAGAGGGGTGAGGTGGGGGAGGGATGGAGTAAAAACAAAGTTTAAAACCGTTTCTATGCGGGGGTGTTTAAATAATGAAAAAAAAAACAAATGTGGCGTAAAAAGTACTCAAAGGTCGACAGAAAGCAAAGGAAGATGCAAGTCGGAGTACCCGATGGGGTGTGACCTGCATGCGCAAGTACATCGCTTCCGTTCAGACGGTCAAGAAGAGCGTGCTGGGCTATTGATGTCAGTGGAGGAGCTACTGAACTTGACACAAAGATCGGAGACTTTTAGAAGGAAGGACCATCTCAGTGGTGGGGGAGAGAAAGAAAAAAAACGTTATGGGCCAAATAGAGAAAATACAAAAATTCCATAAAAAGAAGATAAAAGGCGAAAAAAGGGGGGCTAACAGAGACGGGGAAGTGGTCCATATCGAGAAAAACAGTAGAGACAAGGGAAGAAGGGAGCTTTACGTTTTGATCGCGCGTGTGTGTGTGTACTCATAATATATAGGTATCTGTGCAGCAGGTGCTTCATATTTTCACAGCGCACATTCGTTGGGGGGGGAAGAGAAGTAAACTACAAGGTAAGTACCCCCGTATGTGTGTGTGGGTGGGTGGGTTCGAACATTAAGCAATGCAAGGGAGAGAAAAAAGGGACTATGAAGCGTGTGCTAACACAGGAAGAAAGGGGCGAAAGACAAACAACACAGGAAACGGAAGAATGAAGGAAAAGAAGAAACGGAAAGAAAAAGAGAAAAAAGAAGGTGCACGACCTTGCGCGCACACACACACGCACACTTCTGAATGAACGGGAAAGCAAAGTGGTGAAGTTCGCAATCTACCATTCTTCTTATTTTCTTTTTTCAAACGTAAAGTCAAAAATCAGCTACTAATTAAATGAGAACTGTGTGGAAAAAAAAACAGAGGAATCAAGTGTTTGATTAAAGATGAAAATATAAATAAAAAAGAGTGCGAAAAAAGCAAAGGGAAGAACGAGAACTAGTCTGCCATCCCTGCGTCAGCTCCCTTTTAAAGGAAGGAGTAGTAGACGGTGGCAGCCGTGCCAAAGACGATCGCGATGACGCCGACCACGAGCATCACGTAGGTGAGGCAGAAGTGGAAGATGCCGACCCTCTTCAGCGTCCAGTTGCCGCAGTACATCCAGAACAGCGCGGGGAAGATGAAGCTGATGAAGCCACCGCAGAGGGAGCCCACGAGGCCAAAGGCGAGGTTGATGCTGGGGATGAAGAGGCCGCAGATGAGGATGACCGTGGAGGAGATGGTGATGGCGATGATGTGCTTCCAGTACGGCAGCGTCTCAAGCTCCCAGCTGAGGCAGTGGTACATGAAGTTGCGCACCGGGATCATGTTCATCGCGTAGGCCGTGCAGAGCTTGATCAGCACGCACGCGTACGCGATCATCATCAGCGGCTCCTTCACCGGGTCGTAGTTGTACAGGACGGAGTCAGCCACCGCCGCGCCAAAGTCCAGGTACCCAAAGAGGCCGGCGAGGAGGTAGAAGACGGTGCAGATAGCCATCGCCACCCCCGTCGACATGCTCAGCCGGCGAACGGACGGCTTGGGGCGCATTTCGTAGTAGACCGGGAAGCACACACCCTGGCACAAGAAGGCAAAAATGAAGATGGCCAGGCCGTCAATCGCCTGCGGGCCATTGTCGTTGAACATGCGGATGTCGGACTTGTGATCCTCAAAGTGGGTGAGGCCCTCCGTGCAGCTGTGCACGACGACTGCGAAGACGAAGAAGAGAATGAAAACAACACTAAACGCGGAGAAGTAGCGCAGGCTGTTCACCTTCTTCGGGATGATGAGCGGGCTCATGAAGAAGAGCCAGATACACGACGTCACGAGCCGGTTCCCACTTTCCGTCTTGAGGTACGCCGGCATCGCGTCGTGCTTGAGGATGGGGCTAACGCAGGAGCTGACGCCGCTGATGTAGGCGATGGCCGTACCGACGCAGGAGAGCCACATGACGAAACCGACAAAGTAGTCGCCCCAGCGACCGAAGAGGCCGCGGCCCATCGCCTCGAGCGACTCGAAGCCGGTCATGTCCATCGCGTAGCCGAGGATGACCATCGAGTAGAGCGTCAGGGCGGCCACGACGAAGAGGTAGATGATGGCCATGACGAGGCCGCTGGTGTGGAAGGCAGCGGGCATGCCAATGATACCACCGCCGAGAGTGACAGTGCAGAAGGTGAACGTGCTCGAGACAAAGCCGCCGAACGGCATCACCGTCTCCACCCACTCCGTGCACTTGGACTTCGCCGCCTGCCACAATGTTGCCGGTTCAGCGGCGGGGAAGTCGCCTGAGTGCTGCGAGCTGTGCTCAAACGTCTCTGCGACAGGGATGCCGGTGAGTTCGCCTGCGGGGTCCACCTTCTTCTCCAGGGTCGGCGACATGGCGCTGCCGGAGCAGTCGAGCTCCTCCTCCAGCGCGCGGCTGGGGGACATGGGGGTGTGTATGGGCTCGTTCGAAGCACTCATTCTTTCTGGTTTCTTTTTTGGGGGAGGAGGGAATATGCTAATGTGTGGTCCTATGGGAGTGGAAGAGAGGGAGAAAGAGAGACAGGGGGAGCAGGTGTAGTTTTCGTTTTTTCCTTTGCTTTTCTTATTACGTATAATTAGAAAAGAAACAAGGGGGAAAGGAGGAGAAAAGGAAAGAAAACAGTTCCTATATATAAAAAAGTCAGAGAGGAGGTAGTGAAAGGTGCTCACTGTAAATATGTTCGGTTATTTTTTTGATTTTTTTTTGGGTGGGTGCTTTTCCTCACGTGGAGATGTGGTAAGGAATTTTAAAGCTTAAAAGACTGAAGTGCAAGTTCACACAGTAGAATAAGGTAGAGAAGAGGATAGAGTAAGAGGACACGAAAGTAGTGAGAACAGACAGTCATGACTCAATAGGCGCGGGGAATGAAGGTTACCCACCCTGAATCTACTTGAAAGGAAACAGGACGCACATTTACTTGAAACGCGCATCTGCCCCTCTTTGCTTGTGGGTACACATGCACACATGTCAAATGCGCATCGTACAACATCATTGGAGCCTACCCCATACCAAAAAAAGAACAAGCTTTTTTTGGATGTGGGCAATTGGAAGAAAGTTACCGATACACGGCAGAGTTCTTCCCTCCAATACTTTACGCGAAGTTGCGCTCCTTGGAGGGGGGCGGACCATACTGGCCCTCCCTCTCTTCTCTCACATTATGCGTGCTAAATCTTTCTTTTTTACTTGTTTATCTCTTTTTTTTCTTAAGAACATATGTACTAGGTGACGAGGTGTTTTCATTGTGGGAACGGGGGACGTAGGGGGTGTACCTCGCTCGCTTACTACAATATAAAAGAAAGACATATAAAGACAACCAGTTAGAAAAGAAAAGAATCGTAAGGTGATAAGAGGCGGGACGTTCGGATCGGGAAAGGGAGAGAAAGACGGATAACAAAATGTAAATATGCCGCACCTTCTTTTCTTTTTTAAGAATGTTCTTTCTTTTCGTTACAAGATGCATGCATACCTATACGCAAAGAGCTGCTGGGAGCTGGAAGAGGGGGGGGTTGGAGAAGAGGGGGCGCTGGATGTGCTCCGAGGAAGACAGTAAGGCTCGCTGCTGGAACTTGTATGTGCGGGGTTCAACCCACAAAGAGTACCATCAGCGACCGTTTTCTGCGAGGCAGTGAGAACAAGGGCAGTGGAGTAGGAAGAGCAGCACACCCCTTCCAGGGTGTTTCACTGGCTCTCCTCCTACACTAGTCATTTATCTCGCACCGAAACTTCCTTTCAATCGCTCCCATGCCCTCCGCTCCCCCCTTTTCACTCTCCTCTCTCTCTCGCGCGCGCGTCTTACCACATTTCTGCTACGGGTTTACTTGAGCGTGGGCCAGAGCTTGGGGTCAACGCACACATCGACGCAGTGGACAATGTCGAAGTACTGGTTGTAGCAGTGGGGCTCGCGAGAGGGGTCGACGTCCTTGATGCGCTCGAGGCACGCGTTGTAGGCGTTCATCTTCTTCGCGCAGGTCGTCTTGAGGCACTCCTGCTCGAGCTCAAGCTTGATGTCTTGCGGATCCTCAGCCATGATTACGCGGTGGAGGGATGCTTCGTGTGTCGGGGGTTGGTGACTTAAATATATCGCTTGATAAGTGGCTTCTAACTTAAAAAAGGGGGAGCGGAAACTAGCTACGAAGGAATCTTCTTACTTTGCCGAGTTGAGAAGAAGTTTGACCCACAGGAGAAGTGAAAGATGTAGAAGATATACCATATATGTAAGTTTCCATTCTTGAATCGCATCATAGGCACTTCTACATAGTATCACATGCTACTT
>AUXJ01003869.1:0-11329 GCA_000482205.1 Herpetomonas muscarum
TAAGGAAGAGAGGGGAAGAGAAAACGGTGGAGATGAGAGCAACGGGAATTGAAAAAGAAAAGGAGCATTACTCGAGCGCACCATGAATGATGTGTCTTGCCGGTTATACAGCGCTCACTGCAATTCACTTTTTAAATTTAAAAAGTTCGCCGAGCGTAACACCAGCCTTCCCTTCGGGTGAGAAATTCCGGCGGGAACAGTCAGCGGTCATGATCAGTAAAGAAAAGAGAACAAAGAAAAATATTATAGGAACCCTCAGAACACTTTCTCGCTCAGTATTTTAACTTGTCGCGAACCGCACCAAAACGGTGCTGTCATTCTAGTACCAAACATAGTCTTTTTTTAGTTATCGTTTTTTTTCTTTACAAAGGCTTAACCTTTTGCTTTTCGTTTGCATAACACTCTTTGTTGTCTATGGATATAGTGTTCGCACCTTCAGCAACACGCTGTTCAAGGAGGAAACTTACTGGGATGTGTATATTTATATATATATGTATATATATATATATATGATAATTATATGAGTGGATGTTGATGTGTGAGGATGAAGCAGCGTCCGCCGTAGCACGTGTGGCAGGTGCATACCTGGTCGCTCATCCCCATCTATACCTACACGCAAACACCAGCGAGGCTATGCTCGCGAGGGGAGGAAGGGGGTTTTACCAGTCGTCCACAACGCCAAACCTATCAAGGAGCACCTGCTGTTCACGCAGGTCCTTCTGGACCTTCTTGCGCATGTAGAAGACTGGGCAGTCTCGACTCGAGCAGATGACCTCCTGGTTCAGCGACCCCTGACACTGCTGGCACTGCGTCCAGACCTGGGAGTAGATAGCCTCGTAGTGGTTGCGCTTGGCGATGATCTTGCCGTACACCTCCGGCCCCTTGTTCTTGCAGTTCTCGCAGAGGGCGCCCTCCTTGATCACCGCGCGGCAGGACACACACTGCAGCTGAATCTTGACAAACTTCATCAACCCGCCGGCATTCTTGCTCGGTGCCGAGATGGCGATGTGACGTGTGTGGTCGCCCTTGATGAGTGTGGAGGGGTCGTCCAGCACGCCCTCGAAGACGCGGAGGATGGGGGGTGCCAACTGATGCTCCAGGTAGTACTGGGTGTCGATGGGGATGTTGTTGTCAAGCACGTAGATCGGGTCCTCGCTGCGCTCATACGCCTTCGCGCCCTTCGCCGCCTTGATGATGACGTAAGCCACGCGGTCGCCAATGGTGGGGGCTGAGGCCGGGTCGCGCTGCCGCATGCGCTCCACAAGGGCAATGTGCGCCTGTGCACCGACGTACTCCTCCTCTGACTTGGAGAAGGCCTTGGTGATGACCAGGTTGGAAATGTCCAGCCGGTTGAGAAGCAGGTCGCTGATGGTGCCCTTGACAAACTCCACGGCACTCTCAACGGAGCGGTGCACGAGGATGCGGTTAAGCACGCCGGAGACCATGCGCGCAACGAGGGGGCAGTTATCACGACGCACCGTCTCGATACCCTTAGCGTCCAGCTTGTCATACTTTTCGGTGCTGGTCCACAGAAGTCCAGCGTAACGCTTCTTGTTCATGAGGAGATAGGGGAAGTACACCTTCTCAAACTCCAACTTGATGGGGTTGAGGAAGTTCTCCGACACCTTTGCCGCCGCCTCCTTGCCAAAGTCCATGGCCGTCTGGAGCCGCTCCTTGTCAGGGGCGTCCTCGTCTGTGATGCACTTGATCATGACCGAATCGGTGTCACCGTACAGCACCTGCGTGCCAGGGTACATTTCCTCCACCAGACTCTTGGTCTTCTCAATCATCTGGCGACCATATCCCGTCGTCGAGGAACTGATCTCCAGGCAAGGGAGCCGCCCCACCTGCGCGCCAGTGAAACCGTACACGGAGTTTGCGCTGATCTTCAGCGCAAGCTGCCGGCCGTTGAGCACCTTGTACTCCAGCGAGTGCTGGGGAACGTCTTTCATCATGGACCGTGCATGCTTGCGGGCGGCGAGCACATCCTGTAGCACTTCGGGAAGAATGCCAGGCGACACCTCCTTCTTGACAAAAACGTCGCCGGTTGGGGTGCGTTCATACATATCCTCCGAGTACCGCCCCACGTCACGCGGGCGGACCAGCGTTGAGTAACACAGGTTATGCGCGATCATGATGGACGGGTACAGGGAGGCGAAATCGAGCGTAGCAACGGGGCAGTTGTAGAACCCTTTGATGGGGTCGATGACAGTGGCGCCCTCGTACCCGCGCTCATTGCCGCCGGTGTACTCCACTGTCGGCACGACGAGCTGCTTCTTTTGTGCCTTGCGGAGCATCATGCTGAAAACCTTGATCTGCTGGCCGCGCTCAAGGAGCCATCCAAGCGGCACCCCCGTCACACGGGCCATCTCCACGTTGTTGACGATGCACATGAGCTTGTCCAGTAGCCGCACAGGGAGGTAGGCATCCTTCAGGCAGTACACCGCGAGGCGCCGACGCGTTTCCTCGTCACCCTGCTGCAAGTCAGCGATGATAGAGTGGTGCACATCCTCCTTCTGCTCGCCGAGGAAGTTCTGCGAGACGGCGTTGAGGGAGTAGGAGCGGAGCTTGTAATCACGCTGGATTACCACCATCGCGTCCATAACAATCCGGCCCTCCATCGTCACCTCAACGTACTCGCGGTTGCCCATCTGCTTCGACATGAATTTCTTGTCGCGTGGGACGGTTCGCTCGTGGATCTGTCGGCCCCAGTAATGGAAGGCATCGCTAACCTTGAGGGTGGCGGCGCGGTTTAGCAAGTAGGGCATATCAAAATTGGTGATGTTGTACCCTGTCAGAATATCAGGGTCGATCGCCTTCATGAAGCTGGCCCACGCCACCAGCATCTCCTCCTCCGTGTCGAATGAGTAGACCTGCGCGCCAGCGATGGGAGCACAGCTATGCAGCGTGAAGATGGTTTTTGCGAGTGGCTCCGCGTCATGGCCGTACTCCACGCAGTGGTTGGCAATCTGAATGACTGGGTCGCGCTCCGGCTCAGGGAAGAGGCCCTTGCGGCCCTGGCACTCAATGTCGATGGACAGGAGGCGGAAGGGGGCAATGGTCAGGTGGTCGCCCACGGGCTCGTGGTTCTGCACGTCCTGAAAGGAACAGCAAACCTCGATTTGTGCGGTGGAGGTCTTGTTTGTGATGCCGAGAAACTTGCCGTACGGGATGGTGGCCCAGTTGCAGCCCCCCACGTCGTTGTCAACAAGGAAGCGCAAGGGGAAGATGACGTTGCTCTCAAATGTCGGGAAAACGCGAATGCCATCCCATGCACCAGGGCACGAGACACCACGCTCGGACAGCTGGCTGCGCAGCCTGGGAATGTGCTGTGGGAGCTGCACGACGATACGGAGGTGTGGTGTATGGTGGCCCCCATTGTAGTACATGAGACTGCGCCGTTTGTGCACCTCCACCCGCACAACGGTGTTGGTGGCCCTTGTCTGTGGGTCCAGCTGCATGTTCAGCTGCCGCGCAAGCTCCTGCGTGTGGACGGGCAGCCAGTTCGGCGGTGCTTCGATCCAGAGGTACGGCTCATAGTTGTAGCAGTGCACAAGCACGCTGTGACCCTCCCCGGTGATGCCGTAGAGACGCACAATGGGCACCTCAACGTGCCGCACTGTGGAGATGGTGGGATGGGGGACACCCTTAGTCTGACAGCAATCAATCATCTGGAAGTCCAGGTTCTTGTGCAGGTACTGCGTGGGAACTGCAGGCCGGGCAATGCCCTGCCATTTGATCACATCGGTGTGTGCCCTCATATTCTCAGTTAATATACGCTCGGTTTCTTTTTTTTAGGACAGGAACAGGTTCAAATATGAGCGACTATACACAAAAGGTGTATCCAATGGCAGTGAGTACGGTAGAGGTTATACTCACGATGCAAGACTATCAGGAAAGGAAAAGTTCCTGATGGGGCTTGCAGTATGGTTGTACGAAAGGGGGTGAACGGGTTTTTTTCTGAGGATCTATCGTTGAGAAGGTCCGGGAAAGACCAGGACTAAATACGTCTATGTTCTATCGTGGTCAAAATACAAAAAGAATAGGACAGAAAAGGGTGTAGAAAGGATGCGTGGACTTATCAAAGACAATGTCATTCAATAGACAGCCCGCGCGTTCGCGCTGCTGCTGTGTATGGACTGCCATCCATTCGTGCACTCCGTGCGCAACTCAGGAGCAGGAAACATGATGTGTGCATTATCTCTTATTAAGTGTCGTGTATGGTAAAGTGATGTGAATAGTGTACAGAGGGCCACGCGACAAGCCACGTCATCCGCCACGAGCCACCCGCGTCTACTGTGCTTCTTTTGGTGACGGTACGTATTAGCAATGCTACTCAACGGTGCGCCGGTCGCGGACACTGACAGGGGTCTGTCTGCCATAGATCCTCCTCAGCTTGAGCTGCGCTGCTTTCCTTGAAGCAGCGCTTTCCCCGCCAAGAGCACCCTCGATCGTCCGCCACATATTCGGATCGCGCAACACTCGATGACGATCTAGCTGCGGGCTTTCTAGCAGGCGCAACGCCACCGCCCAGTCCTGGTGCGTCGTGACCAGGCGCTGAACAATCAACGGCAACGAGCTTTTGTCCAAGACACGTTGCCGGATACCGTCGCCAACTACTTTGTCAATCACCGCACCATTGTCCCTGCCAGCGGTTAGCTGGCGGCAGATCAAGTCGATGTTCCTGAAGGAGATGTTCCTCATGCTGCAGCCGACACCGGGAAAGCTGCTGTTTTCTATGCGTGTAAATGAGAGAGTCCAAGGAAAGGGGGGGGGGGGAGGTAAAAGTGATCTCGGGGGTCAGAAACGTCAACAACACGCCATGAAGAGCGTGACACCTTTACATCGTTCTACGAGCACCAGGAGCGCCCCATACCAGCTCGCCGCCGTGCACTATTTCCCAGCGAGCGATACTACATCCATACGTCACAAGGGAATGCTAGCTTCACAGAGACCTCTGGCTGTCAACATCGACTAATGGAATAGCATGAAGATACAAAGGGATTACGACGTGTACCAACATACACACACACACACACACAGGTGTCTTTTTTTTTCTTTTAGGCACCCCTTGACAGTGAGGTGATGGAGAAATGATGGGGTGTGCTGCCAAAGTAAAGCACAGGGTATGGCATGGCGCACTGTTGCGCTGCCAGCAAGCAGTGTGCTCCTGCGTCGCGCGTTCAATGTCGACCGCAAGCAGAAAAAAACAACCTCCCCACTTACAAAATGCGTCCGGTGTACATGGAGGTGGAAGAGAGCACAGGGGCGCCGCTGTTACCAGTTATCTGAGTTATCATTAAGGGGAAGTTTAACCGAGAGGGAAAAAAAAGACGGGGAAAAAACGGAACGTTTCGTTGCCCTACGACGGTTGCGCGCCAAAGACAGGTATACACGTAAAGCGAAGAAGTGGATTCCTTATCATGTGTTTATGACAGGGGAGGAGGGAGGATAGTGAAACTCCAGCAACGGGCGGCACAGAAGAAAAGAGACATGAAAAAGACAGGTGAAAACTGAATGGCACCAAAGGAAAGAAAGACAGTGCACGTCTACGGCTGGTGATATCAAATCTTGCTGGAGATGACCTTGCGCAGCGCGTTGATAACGCGCTCCGCCTCGTCCATGGTGTTGAACGAGTCCCAGCTCAGACGCACCGACCGCGTGGGGGCGGGCTTCTTGCCCAGTGTGTCGTAAACCGTGGTGTTGACCATGTTCGTCTTGCACGCCGACCCCGTGCCAATCTCGACGCCGTGCTGCGTGGACAGCCTCGTGACGACAGACGTGTTGTCGCACCCCTCCGGCAGCGTGGCGTGCACAATGAAGCCACTCGTCTCACCACGGCGGTTGATGTCGCACCCCATCGCCTGCAGCTCCTCAATCACGTACGACTCGATCTCCCTGTACATGGAGCCGCTGCGGTCAAGTCCTAGCGCTACGCCGAAGCCAACGATCGCGGGCACGTTCTCCGTACCCGGGCGGATGCCCTTCTCCTGAGGTCCTCCGCATAGCATGCGGTTGCACTTGAGGCCACGGAGGTAGAGGGCACCAACGCCGACGGGGCCGTTGATCTTGTGCGCAGTCACCGTGATGGAGTCAACCTCGCTCAGGTCGAGCGTGCTAAAGTCCACCTTCAGCAGACCCTGGCTCGCATCGACGTGCAGCCGGCCACCAGGCGGCCGCTTCAGATCGCGGTTCACCGAACCGGTCTCGTGGTTGACCAGGTCGACCACACGCACCACCGTCGCGTCCGCGGGCAGGTTGTCGGGGACGCCCATGGTCGACGCGTGGGACCAGTCCTCGCGCAGCACCCTGTACCCGTGCAGGGCAATGTTGTTCGACTCCGTGCCGCCGCTGGTGAAGACAATGTCTGTGGCCGGCACGCCCATCACCTTCGCCAGCGCCACACGCACGCGCTCCACCGCCATGCGCGCGTCGCGGCCGCTCTGGTGCATGCTGTTCGGGTTACCCTCCGGGGCATAGAGCATGGCCTGTTTCACCGTCATCGGCATCATTGTGCCGGCAGCGGCGTCAAAGTACACCCCCTCGACGTCAGCCACCTTCCCGCTCGCATCGCCATCGGCGGCGACGGCGGTGAGGTTGTTCCCATTGCTCGCGCCGCTAGCCGCCCGCAGGCCAATCTCCGGGCGGAACTTGTACTCGCTGCTCTCGGACAGCTTGCCGTCGCGATAGGTCTCCCGCAGCACCGGCAGCTCGGCGACCTGGATGCGGCGCACGCACGCCTCGAGCGTGCGGTGACCCATGCGCAGGTTCGCGCCTGTCTTGCACATCATGTACTGGCAGCAGTCCGCGCCCTCCTGAATGGAAAAGTCGAACGTGTGGATCTTCCGCGCCTCGTCCATGATGAAGGTCTTGGGCAGACCAATGAGGGGGGAGACAACTGCCTTCTTGACAGAGGGATACAGGGTGCTGATGTTGTGAATCGTCTGCGACGCCACCTGCCCCGCAGAGTCACCGGTGATGATGATGGAGGAGTCGTCAAAGGAGGAGGCCAGGCAAAGCATGCACCACTTGTAGATGAGGGTGCGGTTGTGGTTGGGCACGTTGGCGACAATCTGGGACTGCAGCTTGCTAATGTCAACGTAGTGCATGTCGAAGCGGCCCTGCACCTCCGACAGCTTCTCACAAATGCGGCGGTTCTTCTCCACAACCGCGGCCGTGTCGTTGGTGCTGTTCAGGAAGTGGATGCCGTTAACGAGGCACCCGCGAGTCATCATGCGGTACGCCGCAACAGGGCTGTCAATGCCGCCGCTGATGAGGGCAAGGCCCCGCTGCTCAGGCAGGATGGGGATGCCGCCGGCGCCGTCCATCAGAAACTCCGCGCGGGGGTCGCCGCCGTGCTCCATCTGCTCCGTCGCACGGTAAATCTTGGAAATGCCAGGGAGCAACGAGAGGAGGTTGAGCTGCTCCTCAGTCGGCACAAGCTTCCGGACTTCGATCATGGTGTTGCCGCTACGGAAAATCTGGGCGTTGCCCAACACGCGACGGATGTTCTCAATCAGCAGGCGCATAAACCGGCGCTGGTGCATGGCACTCTTCAGGTAGAGCTCCGCGACAGTGACCACGAGCGTCCGCTTCTCCACCGCCGGCTCCGCGTGGCGCCTGCCGTAGAAGTACTGGCTGCGGTCCTTGATGCTGCCCAGGCAGACGTACGGCTCGCCCTCGGTGGTGCTCGCGCCCGTCTGCTTCTGCAGCTCATACCCGTGCTTATCCGTGGCGAACCAACGGCGGCCCGGGACCTTCATCGCCTCGATCAGTTCCGCCTCAGTCGCCCGCTTCACATCGGACATGTACCATAGATAGTTCTTGGCCTCATCCGGCTCCGTCTCCAAAAAGTGGAAGTGGCCATTCTTCGCCTTCAGGATAAAGTTCGGTGTTGCGTCATCGGGGTAGAACCGGGGGTTCGTGGGCAGCTTCTCGTGCTTGGAGTTCTTCGTCATTGTGCCAAGTTTTTTTCCTCAATAGAGCAAGAATATTTTTTTGAAGGAAAACGGACGAAGGTGTGTTGTGCTTTCGCAAGATCGACGATGCTTACTACTATAAAATAGTACACTGCTCGATCATAGGGCATCGGGAAAGACAATGTAAACACGGCCAAATTATGAGGAGAAGGAGAGAAATCAAACAAGGTCCGTGGCGACAAAGCAGAGATCCATCATACGTACATGGTGATGCTTGTGGTAGCGCCTTTGGCAAGCAAAGTGCGGTACCAAATGGAGTTGATGCTAGCTACTATATGCCTGCCAACATTGTGCATTGTTGCTCCAGAGCATGCCCTCTTCGGGTGGCGAAGTGCTAATGTTGTACCAACATAAAGAATATGATTCCTTGGAGTTTAGATCATTGTGTATACAGCGTGTCAGAGATGAACGTTCAACAGTCCTGTCGAGGCTCACCACGTAGTGCAAGTGTGTATGTGGAAGGAAATGAGATAGGGAGGGGGAGAGATGACAGGCCCGTAAGCAAAGAGCTCATCAATCGTTAACGCCAGCCTTGTTCAACTTCTCCTTGTGTCGCTGATAGAGCTCCATCGGGAAGTCTGGTGCAATATCAATCTCGTCCGCCGGTGTCCAGTACTGCAGCAGCATGAGCAGCAGCCAGTCCATGATGCAGAGCATCCAACAAACAATGCCAAACAGTGGGCCAACAGACGCGTAGCTCATCAGGCGCTCATACAAAGAAAGGGGCTGGGACAGGCTGATCCGGTTGTACACACGCTCCGTCCGTTCCGCCACCCAATCCCAGCTGTAGTACCGCCGGCAGCTCTCGTGCAGCTCCCATGGGCTGAGATAAGGCACCTTCGCAATAGCCTCCTCCAGGGCCGCAACGATTGAGGCGGGATCGGGCTCAGCCAGCAGCAACATGTTCGACGGCAAGACCTCTGGCACACCACCAACGCGGGTAGACACACCCAACAGCCCGCACGACGAAGCTTCGATCAGCGCAATGCAGAAAGCCTCAGTCAAGCTGCAGTTCAGAAAAATCTGTCCCTGGTTTAGTACACCGCGCACCTCCGTGTGCTTCAAGGCACCGAGCATCTTTACACGGTCCATCAGGTCGTGGCGCTCGATCATCTGCTCGAGCTGCGAACGGCGCGGGCCGTCGCCACCGATCACCCACTTGATATGCGGGTGGCGCTTACAGATCTCCGGGATGACGTCGACGAATAGATCGGACCCTTTCCGGTACACAAGCCGCGTGATGACGACGATGGTGATGCCGTCCTTATCAACCTTCGACGACCACGACTTGTACTTCATGTCCTCCGACGGGGTGAAGGCCGACGTATCTGTGGCGTTAGGAATGACACTAGCCCGCTCAGGTGCGATCTTTGCCCGGAGCACTGTGTTCTCCCTCGATGTGTTACTGACGCAGATGACCTGATCCACCGTGCGCAGGCTCCACTCGAGCACCTTATTGATGTGGATCGACGCGGCATCGGCGAAGCCGAACAGGGAGTGATCGGTAAAGCACGTCTTGATCCCCATCGTCCCGGCGTGAAACATAGCCTCGTGGCACAGATTCGAGGTTGTCTGATGGCCGTGCACAACCGTAATCCTCTCCCGGATAAAGATGCTCCGCAGAAGCGGGAACGTGGCGAGCCAGGTGGGGAGGGTCACCGACCCCGGAGGGAGTTTCGCTGCCAGGAGCGGCAGGTAGTAAACCTTCATGCCATTTGTGTAATAACGGATCCCCACACGCTCACCGTACGCCCTAGTGATGATAATGACCTTGTGGCCCCGCCGCATCAAACACTGCGCAACATTGTAAATATGCACCTCGACTCCTCCAAACCCAGGGAAGAAAAAGTCCGACACGAGGGCAACACGGTGGTGGCTTGACATGGTTCGCTTCACCTACACCGCAAGTATACCAGAACCCTTCCTATCTATTCTGTTTTATTAGGAGGAGGGGAGGGAGCAAAAGGAAGCTCACGTGTCGCTACAAAGCTACACCAAATTCGTATAACGACTAGGGCGTGCATGAACAAAGACAAGATTGTGAGATTATAGCGCGTAGTGCTGGGCATTTATATATATTATATAATATTCTCGGCGAATGCCACGCACCATGCGATGGCACAATCAGCATACAGTCGCTACATCGCGCCCTTTCGAGGAATTACGCAAAGAGATGCAGCAATGACAATCTGTCTGTATTTCCACATGAGGGTTAACATTCAGTTTTAGTGATGACTCCTTCCACATGAAAGGAGGTAAGAAGGGGGGGAGGGAGGGAATGAGAGGCTAATCCGCAGTAGCAATAGTAATCACGAGCTGCTCTTCCGCGCCAGCGCAAAATCGGCCGCGTCAGCGTAGGAGAGGTCACGGCCAAGGTTGCCCACTTTCTCGTTGATGGTCTTGCGGCACAAGTCTCTGTCGTCCTCACTTGCAAATCGAAGGAACAGCCTGCCGCCTTCCTTTTCGTCCTCAAATGTCTCCTGCGCCAAGCCACGTGCGGACGACGCGAGCGACGCCCTCTGGGCCTCGGTGAGACGCTTCAAATACACTAGGAGAAAGGCAGAAGTTTCCGACACCGTCGCTGGTACCTCCTGTTTCCCCCATTTACTGACGACGTATGATTTCTTCGCAAACGCCGCCTCAGCATTCTCGTTCATCCAGCCTACCTGGACAATCCCCTCCGCCTTCCTACCAAGTGCATCAGCAAACGCCGCATGACAGGCAGTGTTCTCCTCGGCCTCGGAAAAGAACAAGAATGTCATCAAAGAGCTATCGTTGAGTACGTACGTTGCGTGGGACGTCATCCGCCCGTAGGGAGCGGCCGTCTTCACAACGTCCTCGGGAGAAAGGGTGGCAGAATGCTTGAGGGCGACGCCATGGTTTTCACCTAGGGGGATTTCCACTTGTTGCATTGTCAACAGCTACCTTTTAAAAAAAGAAATATCAAGTACAGTAAAGTGGAGAGAGGGTGAGAAAGGAGGACAATTGCACACTGGGGGGGAGGAAAGAGAAGTGGGAAGCTGATGCCATCAACCCCAGCGAAGCATCTGGCTAGTTTCGCTCTGTCACCATTATTTTTTTTCGCAGTATTCTCAAACCCAAACTCGTGTATATAGTGGGCCACGTATTTTTTCTTTCTGATTTCTATCAATTGCTTTGTCAAGCAAGGTGTTCGCTGTGGTGAGGCCACAGTGTGGAAAAGCAGGTATACAAGTACAGAGTGGCGCAGCCACGTGACGATGTGTTGACAAAACACACCTCACAGGGTGAAAGTTAATAGACGCTACGATACTGAGCAAAGGGCGGCCCACGCTGTGTGACGATGATGCAGCCCCTTAAGCGGTGCAGAA
>AUXJ01003871.1:0-20322 GCA_000482205.1 Herpetomonas muscarum
TCTTTGCTATTTTTGTGTTTTTTTGAAATTATCAAAAGGAAAGCCCTTCTTTATTTTTGATCGTGCCGTGGGTCTTCCGTTTTGCTTTTCCTTCCGAGTGATCCTGTGGTCACTTGGATATGCGCACGAACTAACACGCCTCTTTGTTTATCTTTAGTGTTGCGGCTGCGTCTGTTCCCTTTGTAATGGAACGTGACGGAAGGAAGATAATAAGAGTGTGTGCGTGTGTATAGTGGGGAGGAGGGGGGGGGGTGGAGGGAGATGTGAAAGATCGACTGCAAAAGAAGAGAGACAGCCCAGTAAACGGCACTGAATAAAAAAAAAGGAGATTGTGATCGAGGTGGTGGTGAGGGCGGGGGGGGGGGAGGAGGCTGCGACTGACCAGCCTGCGTATGGTGATACCGGCGTATTTGTGCTTCCTCACGTGGCTGCGTGCTGTGGAGGGGAAACCTGGCAAATGCCGCGTGGAGAGAGGGGGGGGGGGGACGAGAAGGGCAAAAAAGAGGAAAAAACTTTGGGAAAGGGTGGATGTAGAAGAGGAAGAACGGAAGAAAGAGAGAAAGATAAACAAAAAGGGAGAAACGCAGAAGAGAGGAAGAAAAGGAGTGATTGCGTGGTGCTGATATATTATCGATCTGCGTGGGAGACTCTGCAGAGCGAAACGACGCACACACACAAACAAAATAGACCAAAAAAAGACTGTGGAGACTTGAATAGATGTACTTAAAGACGACAAGAAACGACAGACCTGCACAATTTTCAGCTTTTAAAAAACTTCTGTCGACTTCTCTACTGTGCCGAGAGTATATGTTTCTGATGTTTTTTTTAATCAATAAAAAAACGGTCCTTTAATACGGTGGGTGTGAAACTGTGCCTCGAGAAGACGTTTCTTTTCAGTTTCCACACCAAAAAAGGGAATTTAGCCAAAGGAAAATATTTGTAGTAAGGGGAGCTAAACGGATGTTAAAATAGAGAAATAGTTTTTAAAAGGTGAAATAAGATAGTAGCAAAAAGACGGCAGAGAGTGAATCGAGAAAAAAAAAGACTGGGAGGACGTAGAGAGAATCAGCACACAACTGCAGGCAAGGGAAACAGGTGGAGGTATGAGAGCTGCGGGGAGCTGACGGCTGCGTGCGTATGTGTGTGTGTGTGCGTGCGGGTGTTTTCCTTTAATGTGGTGTTGTGAGAGGTAAACAGAAGAGGAATCAGAAAACTACAATTTGAGTGTCACACGGGGAAGGGGTTGTATATAACTTTGTATAGCGGGGGTATATATTTGTTCACACTCGAACCAGGAAAGGGGGGGGGGAATGAAGACCCAAAGGGTAACCTGTCTACCTCTGGGCAACAGAATCAAAATGAAAAGAAAAAAAGGAGGCAGCCACGTGAAAGGGAAAGTGAAGAGAATAAAAATAAGTACCTCCCGTGCAGGAGAGGGTTTAGTGTTTTGTTGAGACGTGGTGGTGCCTGTCTTTTTTTTCCCCCTTTTACGGTGAAATAAAGCTGTGGGGGTGTATGGGATGGCGAAAAAGAGAGAAGGAAGGAACGGGCAGAAGTGAGAGGGGGTGAAAATCAAAGAGAAAGGCAGAAAGAGAATTGATAGGATATACACACACAGGAATAGTGGGAAAATTGTACCAAGTTTATTCCTATGAGTATATATGCACGAAAAAAGTGTATATAAATATATATATATATATTATGTATAAATTTATATGTTTTGACGGGACAGAAAGAAGCTGTTGAAGTGTAGAAGAAGGAGCGTCCCGACAGATAGATATAGAGAGAGGTTTTAAATCGAAGAGATGCCGCTTGGAGCCCTCACCGATGATATTTCTAATCGTGTGCCCGCGTGTGGATGAACGAACGAATGCGCGTTGAGCGAAAATGCCACACGTGTGAAGCCTCGTATCGGATGCGGATAACTTTCCACTTCTAGTGTTCTTCTTCGTTTCTTTATCGGGTTCCTATTAATTCTTTTCTGAATGTCCTGATTTTCAGCGTGTGTGTGTATGTGCGTGTGTGACGTCCAAAACGGAAGGATCGCGACGGCGTACACATGTTCAGCAGATACAAAGAGAAGACAGTGAAAGGCACGACAAGTGTGGGAGGGAGAGAGGGGGGGGGGATGTTACTGCATCGAGGGGGGCAACACACAGAGCTGTGTATACCCATCCGGCACAGTGGAGGAATAGCGACGCTGGGGGGTGACTCTGTGGTGGCGCGCGCGGACGATAAACAGAGCCTTAATGCTCATTTACGTTATCCCTCCCGTGTGTGTGTGTGTGTTTGTGTGTCCGTATGCCCATGTGAGGGTGGGAAGGACCCTGACTGGCTGTGACAAATCCGTTCAGCCCGCACCTCTTTACACACGCATGGCAGCCCTTGTGAAGTGGCTGCTGTGTTCATCATGTTTCCTCGGTGCATTTGCCCGGGTGGTCGTTTTCTTTGTCTGTTTAGTAAAATATGATTTGGGGTTACTTTTCCTGTACATGCGATGGGTAGGCCCGTAGTGTGTATAAGTGGTTGACAAAGTACGAGCAGCCAAAGGGAAACAAACGTAAAAGAATCCCAAAAAAGAACTTCTTCCAAGCGGAAAGAAGGGATACACGAGTCCAAATGAAACAAAACAAGATATACGAAAAAAAAGAGGCAATATGTCACGTCAATATCTGTACATGAACCCAGTAGAACTGAATGCAAATGCAGCAACAGCAACCAATAGGCAACACAGCAAAATAACAAAAAGGGAAGCACGATTGCCGTGTAGGCGAGAAAGCCACCAGAGGGCGTTTGGAGCATCAGTTGCGCACCCACACACTCGCACCAAGACGGTGTGGGCGAGGAGGGGGGGGGGGGGGGGCGAAGAAAAAATGGAAGCGGGTGAGGATATCTATGCAAGTGGGTGTGCATAAAAGGGTGAGGGGGGGTGAAATACACCGGTCACCCCTTCACTGTACGCGCCCACCTCCCTCCATCCCACCACAGACACTCTGCGCTGGTGCGTGTGTGTGTGTGTGTGTGTGTAGATGTGCTCCGCTGCCGCTCGTTACCGCGGCCCCTCGATGGGGGGGAGTGGGTCGCTATGTCCGTTGCCAATGTACGTCTGCTGCTGCTGCTGCTGCTGCTGGATGGTGCGCGTGACGGCGTCCTGCGGGTGGTTCTGCGGGTTCCGGTTGAGGAACGGCGTCATCTTCGCGGCGGTGTTGCGGGGCCGGAGGGAATCCATTGGCCGGTTGCAGCCGAGGCAGCGGTAGCCCTTGAAGCCGGTGAGGCCGTCCGCTGCAGTCGCCGTGCCGCCCGCGCCGTCAGCAGCCATCTGCTGCTGCAGGCGCTGGATGTCGTTGCGGTTCGCCTTCCCGTCGATCATGTCCCGGAGGATGTTGAGGGACTTGTCAAGCGTGTCAATGAGGCCGGCGTTGGTCGCGTTCAGCACCTGCTCCACCTCCCGCATCAGCCGCTCCAGCGCGTTCTCAACATAGTCGCGCTCCGCCTTGTTCGCGACGAGCGTCGAGTCGGCCTTGCGGCGGTCGAGCTGGTTCACGAACTCGCGGAGCCCGTCAATCTCCTCCCCGGTGCTCTCGCGGTTGTTCATCATTGTCTCCGACTGCGTGAAGAGCTGCTGCTGGATCTCACGAAGCAGCACCTCGTTCGCCCCACCAAGACCCGCGCCGCCGTTCGCGCCGTCCTTTCCGCCCGAAACCGCCGCCGCCGCGTCGTACTGCGCGTTCAGCTCCATCAGCCGCTTCAGTGCCGTCATATCGTCCCGCAGCCGCTGCAGCGCACTGCGCTCGGCCTTGTCGTCCTCGAGGCGGTCGCACTCCTGCGTGTTGCGCTCCACAGCCGCCTCCAGCGTGTTCGTCTGCTCCTGCAGCTTCTGCAGCGCCTCGTCGAGGCGGGCGAGCTCGTCGCCGTAGTCGCGCGCGAGGTTGTTGAAGTCGCGCAGCAGCTGCTCCATCTGCCCCTCCAGCGTGCGCACAGAGGACTGCAGAAGGACCACCTGCAGCGGGTTGACGCGCTGCCCGCCGGCGCTCGCGCCGCGCCCGCCGGCGGCGCCGTCCGCGCCGCCCTCGCCGCCCTCGCCGCCCTCCGCGCCCTCCGCGCCCTCCGCACCCTCGCCAGTCCCGTCGTCGAAGGCGCCGCCGTCGGCCATGCCTGCGATGGCCTTGAGCTGGTCCTGCAGGAGGGCGTTCGCGCGCTCAAGGGACGCGACAGCATCCTCCAAGTCGCGCACGCGGTCCTCAAGCGAGGACGCGCCGTCGGGGGTGCGGCCGCGCCGCTGCGTGCTCGGGGTGCCGGAGCGGCGCCCACTGCTGCCGCCACCGCCGCCGCGGACGGGGCCCTCCGAAGCGCGGCCGCCGTCCTGCATCGCCGCCACGCGCTCCTCCAGCGCGTGCAGCCGCCCGAGCGCACTCATCACGCGCCCGCCGGTGCCACTCGCCGGCGAGCCGCCGCCGCTCTCGCTCGCCTTGCCGCTGCCGGCGCTGTCCGGGCGGCCGCCCTCCTCGAAGGCTTTCCCAAAGTCGTTGAGCGTCTTGAGGAGGTCGACATTGTGGTTGAGGCTCTTCATCTCGCCCAGAATCTCAGCCACGACGCGGTTCAGGTACGCAATGTCCTCGCCGTCGCGGCGCAGGCGGTCAGAGACGGACCCAGCCCCGCCAGCGACTGAGTGGCGGCGCGGGCCGGCGCTGGCACCCCGCTGCGGCACCTTGTGCTCCGTCGCTGATGTCTGGCGGGTGCTGTCGCCGCCCGCCTCTGAGGCGCTCACGTCACGCCCGCTCGGCGCCGGTTCCATCGCGTCGCCGCCGTGCGACGCCTCCTCCTCGCCGCCGGCCGAGGCCTTCTCCTCGCTGGGGTAGGGACACGTCTCGTCGAAGCCGGGGAGCGGCTCGCGCGCCTTGGAGAGCACGCGGTCGCCCAGCGCGCCGGCGTAGGCGTCATCGTCGTGGGGCGACATCCTGTCGGCGGAGGAGGCAACCTGCTCGCCAGCAGAGAACATCTCCTCGCCGGGGCTGCCGGCGGGGTGGCTGGAGGCGCGGTCCACGGCGCTGGCCGACTGCTCCCGCTGCTGCATCCCCGACTGCGGGCGCTTCGCGAAGGAGTGCGAGACGGAGGTGCGGCTGATGTAGCTGTCGCGGCGCTTGCGCGCGGCGTACAGCTCGTCGATGGAGCGGCGGTCCTTCTCCTGGTTGGTGAGCTCGCCGAGCATCTCGCGCAGGCGGTCAATCTCGGCCCACAGCGCGTCAAGGTCGTCGCCCTTCTTGCCCTTCTTGCCGCCCTTCTTGCTACCGGGACGCTGCTGCGCGCTGGTGTGCCGGCTGGGGCGCTTGCTGCCCGCCACTTCCTCAGCCGCGGACAGGCCCTCCTCGCCGTGAGCGCCCTCCTCCCGCTCCTCCGCAGTGAGGAAGTCGCCGCCCTCCTCATCCGCCCCCTCCTCGTCCTCTTCCCCTTCCTGGGAGCTGGAATCCTGCTCGGCGCGGAGCTTCTCGAGTGCCTCCTTGAGCGCATCAATCTCCTGCGTCTTCTGCACGTCGCGCGCCTCGAGGCTGTCCAGGCGCCGCAGGATCTTCTGCAGCGTGAGCTGGAGGGGGCCGAAGGTGACGTTGAGGTCGATGAGCTGGCTCAGGTCGACCTCCACGTCCTGGTCCGTGACGTCGAGGGACATGGCTGACCGCTCGCCCTTGGCGTGGGTTGCTGTGCAGCGGTGCCTGCTGTCAACTGTCCGATCACAGTCAGAACTCACTCGCCCTCGCGGCGGCTGGGGATACGACGGGGGGTGTATAAGCGGTCGTGCGACGGCTGCGGGGCAAGGCTCCCTTTATTGGGCGACGAGCGACGTAAATGAACGCGGAAGCACTTCCTAAGAGAAGGGCTCTCTATGGGCTGCGGAAAAGTAGATATACTGTTTTTTTCTTTTTATATAAACAAGAGAGAGGGGGTGAGGTTTAAACACTTGCCCTTCCACTGTGTAAAATAGAGAGGGAAAATGGTGGAGAAGGCAATACAGCATTTGGAGGAGGGGGAGGGAAGTGTCATTGGGCAGCTAGACAGGTGCGTCCACGGGAAGGGGCAACAGCCATAGCGGGCATGCGTGGGAGGGGGGGGGGGGGGGGTGGGGCGACCAGGTCCCTTACATAGAGATATGGGCCCGCCGTCCACACGACGGCAACGGTTTCAAATAGATCACGTGAGGATGTCGGCATTGAATGTGTGGATTGTTGAAGTCCGCCGGTGATCCGCAGCCGTGCGGCTTTTGTCCCAATGATAGCCTGCAGCTCCCCCCTCAGCGGGCGGGTCGCAGATACGAGCCCTCTGCTAGCAGATGCGTTTCACCTTCTCTTTTTTTCTATCTCTTTCAGTTTCTTTTAGGCGTGTGTGAAGAAATATGTATATATGGTTAGATCGTCTTTGAGTCTTCCATGTCAAAGTACCTGTCAGCCGCCCCATCCATCGGCATTGCCGGAGAAGCAGGAGAGGGACCGCACATGAAGAGTGGAAGGGGACTGCGGAGCTGGAATGAGGAAGGCTTATGGGCCGCAATGCACAGATAGGCCTTCCAGCGTGTTACTGTAAATGGAACTCCATGCACAGCAGAGCAGAAGATATGCGCGAATGTAGGAACGGTTCTACGTCGTTTCTGAACGACAACAAGCGGGAAGGAGGGGGGGAGGGGTGACATTAAAACAAGATTGCAATAACAAACATAATTGCACAGCGTATCTGACAGCAAAAAAGAAAACAACAACTGAAACCACTCCTGGTTGGGGAGAGTGGGGGGGGGGGGGGCGGACAGATCGGGAGTGATGTCGTTGGATCATATTCCGGCGTTGCAAGGGAAGAGGATTTGGCCGAATTAGTGGTACAATGTGGCGGCGAACTCCCCCCTTTCTCTTCACGCTCTGACGATCTGCGCAGGCGATTCTACGCCCGCAGGTGCACCTCGCAATAATCTCCGCTAAACCCACCCTCTCTGCGTTTCCCAACCCATCCGCAAGCTACGGTTCCCCATTCCAGACTTCCTCACCAATTTAACTGCTCCTTACGTCGCCCGCGGAGCCGCGGACGCGCAGCGGGAGAATGTCGCGGACGTCCTTCGCCTTGCACACCTCGTCAAGGATGACCTTCTTGAGCTCAGGCATGCACGTGGTGTCCGCGATGCCGAGGCCCTCGCAGGTGTCGAGCCACAAAAAGTTGCCGGCGTGGTGCTTTGCCTTGCTGGGCGTGTCATCGATGAGGACGGTGTTGTGCGGCTGCGCAATCTCCGGGAACTGCTGGAAGACCGCCGTCAGATCCTTCACCGTCGCATGGCCGTCGTCGTCGACGACGGCGTTGCGGCGGCGGTAGTCGTCCGCGCGCGTGTGCTCGCGCGACCAGATGAACTGGAACTTGAGGGGGCACTCGAACGCCGCGGGCGCGCCGCTGCGGCGGGTGCTGAAGCGGCGGCCCTCCGCCCCACCCGCTTGGGCGGCGGGTTCTGCAGCCGGTGCCGCCGCCGCCGCTCCGGCACTGATGCCAGCGTCTTCATAGAATTTCTGCGTGCGGAAGACTGCTTCGACGAGGGGGTTTGTGTTCCGCTGCGTCGTCGAGCTCCACAGCGCGAGGTTGCAGTGCTCCTGCAGGGCGAGCAGCGTCGCCAGCATCTGCGGCCGCAGCCAGACCTTGGACAGGCCGACGGTGAGGTCGGGCTGCGGCATCCCGGACGGCATGCGGCGAACGTGGATGCGCTCCACGAGGGTGCCACGCAGACCAAAGATCAGGAGGGGCTTCATCTCTCTTTCTCCACACGCACACGCGCACGCACACACAGTTTTTTTTTCGAGTAGATGTACAGATGAACAGATGACTACAAGTGTGTGCGCGACAGCGGTAGGAAAATATTAATGTTGCAGTCCGCAGCTTCTTATTATTCTGAAGAAGGGTTGCAAGGCCCAGCCGGACGGGGGGTGAAAAGAGAAATTGGACGTGTGGGAAAGAGAGAGTTCGCTGTGGATTCATGAGCAATGAGGGTCTAGTCGTGCATTGCGTTCCAGCGCGCATGAGGAGGCCCAGTGTCGCATGCCTGGAGAGGGGGGCATTTTATACCATAGAGTGACGAGCAGGCTTGCCCTACGCATCACATCCAGGAGTGGGGGAGAGGGGGGGGGGGGCTGTGTCGATGTCATCGCCGTGCAGATAAGCGAAGGAACCGCGCACGGTTGTCCCTGTGGTTACTGACTTATTTGCTTTCTTCGTTAGTGTGTGAACAAATGTAGTAGAATGTGAGGGACGGCAGGAGGGGGGAGGGGGTCCCCTTTCTTTTAGGTGGAGTGGTCCATGGAGGACTAAAGTTATAGCACCGCTTCAGGCACCACCGCTTTGGGTGTGTACGTGCTGCGCTGTGCATGTTTTAAGATGTCGGTAGCGTGCTGGTGTTCTCCTCGCTGGCGCGCAAGGATGTGTGGGCGAGTGTGTGGTTTGTTTTTATTTGCATGCGCAGGCGGAACACGGCCAGAGAGAAGTTGAGAACACGGGTAAAAAAAATCAGGGACAATCGCAAAACAGTGAAACTCCAGTAAACGAATAATAAAATGCGGCATCAGCCCGACCCCTCTCCGCCTCCCCTCCACCGGAAGGATAGTGGAGTGGCGGGGAAAGGAGAGTGGGCGGCTGTGGCTGCCCGCTCAGTGACGCCAGAAGAGGATGGTCTCCTCGTAAGGCGCGATAAAGTCCTCGAACTGGGCCCGCCCAATTTGCAGGTCCGGCATGCCCATGCAGAACAGCGCCACCATGCCGCCGATCGCAGCGTAGAAGAGGAGGTTCACAGTGTGGTAGCCCACGCCGCTCCGGCGCGCCCGCGTCTTGCGCGACAGGCAGCCGAAAAACAGCAGCAGCCACAGGGCGAATGAGGCGAGCACAAAGACCCACGGGACGGCGATGTACACCGGCATCGGCTCGAGGAAGTAGCTGCCCTCGAGCATCATCTTCGTGATCCAGATCGTCTCCAAGAGGAGGGCGAGGATGGTGACCCAGAAGGTGGTGCCAATGCGCTTCACGGCGGGGTTCGACAGGTATTCGTAGTACTCCCGCAGCGCCGGCATCGCAATGAAGCACATGAGGCCGAGGCGGATCTGCACGAGGTGGTACGTCGGCTTCATGTCGAGGATCGCCTTCATCGTGAAGCAGTTCACTTCCTGCAGAAACATGAGACCGAGCACCACGCCCACCTGGAAGAAGCGCTTGGGGCTCTCGAAGATGTTCCAGTCGTACGCGTCGAAGCTGCGGGGGCCGAACTGGTGCAGTACGCGCTGCGCTTTTCCGCGAATAGTCTTGATCTCCTTCAGCGCGATCCAGTTGTAGCGCTTCGCCCGGAGCCACCGCAGCAGGTACATGCCGACGATCGTGCCACCAGCGTTGCAGATGAGCACGTCCAGAAGGAGGTGGTCCCACCAGCACTCGCGGAAGTTCGGCAGGACGTGCTGGAATGTGACCTCGATCACCTCGAAGCCCAAGGACACGACCGTCACCATGCGCCAGTCCCGCAGCACGAGCGCCTTGAAGACGTACCCGAGGCTGTGTGCGAGGATGAACACGTCGAACGCGGTGTGGAAGAAGAGGTACGGCTCGTCGTCGGTGCTGATGCGGCAGTCCTCAGCGTAGGTCCGCTCTGGCAGCGGCACGCGCAGCGCCGGGTCGTAGTGGCCCAGCATCATCTTGATCGTGGAGAGGTCAAGAAAGAGCATAAAGGTCACGAGCACCGTGTAGGCGATGCCGCATGCCAGCAGACCCCGCCACACCGCGGGGTGCGGCCGCACCAGCTTCGAGTCGGGCAAGTTCACAGCACCGAAACCGACGAAGACGAAGAGGGCCGCGAACAGGCCCAGCTTCACCTTCGAGACGAGGTCCATGTCGGGGTAGTAGTAGTACCGGAGCATCAGCAGCACCGTCAGGACGATGCCGACAAGGCACAGCACCGTGTGAGGGGTGTAAAACACCTCCGTGAAGTCCAGCTCGCGCGTCCAGGGGCTGGCGGGCTTGAGGTTGCGGTCCGCGCCGCGCTCCCGGTGCGCGACGGTGCTGGTGGCGTTGGGCTCCAGCGGCTTGGGACGCGGCTTCTGCTTCCGCTGCTCCGCCTCCGCCGGCTGGGCGGCATCCTTGTTTTTATTGTTCTTCGGGGGCATTTTTGACCTCGTTTCTCGTTTTGTTGTAGAGTTGTTGTTTTATCGTGTTTTGTATGATCGCTTACTTTCCAAGCGCGTAGAAGTAGCTGGTGGACTCCTGCGCCGAAAGGGGAAAGAGTGGAGGAAAATGAACTGTTTTCTGCGCAGCCTTTACGAACAGTAGGGATAGAAATGGATGAGACAAGAAAGTAGTTATGGCCACAAGATTCACAACAGGAGAACGTGATTGTGGACACCCGAAGGGAAGCACTCGCCATCCACAGGGATGGGGACTGATCTATGCACGCACTCTCCTCCAGGGCGAATAGAACACAAAAAACGACACGCCTTTTCGTTCGCATCATCGAGCCTTTCCTACGCTAAGGAGCTCACAGCGGACAGTGGCGTGCCCGCATAAGGATACACCCCCACGTCAAGCCTTCCAAGTCTGATTTTTTGTTCATCTTGTGCGGCTACAATGTGGCTTTTCTTGGAGTGTGAAATGGTGTGTCGTGTGTAATAATGGAACTCATCGACCGTCGCTAGTTTTGTCATTGTTGCTGTTGTTGTTGTTTTTTGATGCTGTTGGGAATATGAATGTACCCCCAAGTCTGCTGGTTGTGGGTGGGCAGGGGGGCTGCGGCAGGTATCGCGCACTTTAGTATGAACCAGTGGCGAGGTCCGCATCAGTGCTCGGTGAAAGAGAATAGGATTTGCCAAAACAAAAAAATGTGTGTACTTGCGATACTATCGTTTGTTGGACTTCTCTTGTGAACGGGGCTGCCGCGCTCAGAGGAACGACGCGGTGGTGGCGTTGAAGCAGTACGGGAGCCTGTCGATGAGCTCCGTCGCGCGGAGGCCGCGAGTCCCGCGTGGCTGCACGACGAGGTCCGCCGCCACCGCGTGCGCGAGCGCCCCGGCGCACGCAACGTCGAATATGCGTCCCTGGGCCACCTTTTGGGCCGCCGCGCTGGCAAGGACGCCCGTGAGGACGTCGCCCATGCCGCCGGTCGCCATCCCTGCGTTACCGGCGTCGACGATCGCGCAGCTGTCGTATCTGCAGAGCTCCCCCCCACCGCGGTGCTCGCAGACGACGGAGCCGGGGCCCTTGAGGATGCACGTCCCGCCGAGGACCGCCGCCAACCTGCGCGCGGCCTCGAAGCGGTCTGCCTCCACCTCGGCGACGGTGCACCCGAGGAGGGTAGCCGCCTCGCCCGGGTGCGGGGTGATGATGGTGTTCGACAGCGCCGGCGCCCCAGCCCCGCCGAGGGCCGCAGGCAGCACCTCGGGCAGCACATTCAGCGCGTCTGCGTCGAGGACGACCGTCTTGCGCGGCGCCGCAAGGGCGCACCGCAGCGCGGCGGTCACGGTGGAGTGGGCAAAGGGCCCCCGGCCGAGTCCCGGCCCCACCGCCACCACATCCGCCCACTCCATCAGCGCCGCCGCCTCCTCCACCTGCGCAGGGCCGCCCCCGGTGGTATCGACGGCGGCGTACATTGCCTCCGGGCACCGCGTGAGCAACGGCGCGACGTGCGCCGCGTCGGTCAGCACGCGGGTGAGGCCGGCGCCGCTCGCGAGACATGCCTCGGCGGCCATCAGAATCGCCCCGCCGTACCCTGCAGCGCCGCCAACGAGAAGGACCCTGCCGTTGGTGCCTTTGTGCGCTGTCGGGAGCCGCGGCTCGCCAAAGTAGCTGGCGAGGCTGTCCGCGCCGAGGCGCCGGCAGTGCGTCGCCGCCGTGTGCGTTTCCTCCGCGAGCCACGCGTCGAGGCCGAGGGTGTCGTACGTGAGGCCGCCCACGACGGAGCGCGCCTGGCCGGTCAGCAGCCCCGGCTTCAGGCTGATGAAGGTGATCGTGTGGTCGGCGCGGAAGCACGCGCCAGGCGTTGCCCCCGTCTCGGCGTTGAGGCCGGAGGGGATGTCGATGGCGAAGCGCCGCGCGGGCAGCTCATTGGCCCGCGCGATCACCGACGCGTACAGCCCCCGCGGGGCGCCGGCGATGCCCGTCCCGAGGAGGCCGTCGACAATAACGTCGGCGTCCGGTGGGAGGGTCGTCGACTCGGTGATCTCCTCCACGTGGCCGCCGAGCGCCCGCCACTGCTGCAGGGCGTTTGTCGCCTCCGGCGGCAGCGCCTTTGACGTCGGCATCGCCATCACCGTCACGCGCCGCTTGTCCGCGTGCGCCAGCCGCGCGACGACGTAGCCGTCGCCGCCATTGTTGCCCGGGCCAGCGAGGATAACCCAGTGCTTCGAGTCGGCGCCGTACAGGTCGACGAGCGCGCGGTAGGCGGCGCTGCCAGCGCGGATCATGAGGTCGGCCAGCGACATGTTGAGGCTCGCCGCCGCCGCTGGCTCGTTCCGTCGCAGCCAGTCCGCCGTCCACACGCGCCCGCCGAGAGCCGCGCTGCTGCCCGCGACGGTGCACCGCAGCGGCACGTTCTTCAACATCAGCCAGGAGAGAGGAAGAGAGGGTGTTGTGGTTGTTTGCGGAGCTATCGTGTCCAGCCAGTGGAGGAAGCGGTAGGGAACTACAGACGATATGAATGCGTTTGTGTTGTGTGTGTGTGTGTGTGTGTGTGTGTGTGCTAGGCAAAGAAACGACCGTGGAGTTGATACAGTGGCATACTAGGAGTGAGTGGGAGGGTTGAAAGCAGAAGTACATGGCAGTGGACGCCCCCTTCTCTTACTAGACAACAGTATAGAGGTAATGGTAGGCATAACCGACGGGGGGATAGGAAGGGATAAAGACACACGGCCCACACACTTCTTTCAATTAACAGTGCCATGGTCGCGGGTATTGATCACACATACCTTTTTTACTGGTGGTATTGCAGGGGAACCAATGCAGGGACATTAAGACCAAAACGTGCACCTCCCGTTTCTCTTATATATATATATATATATATATTAAGTTTGGGCTGTGAGAGGTGAAAATGTCATAACTCAAAAGCCAACAGAAATCGACCAAAATATCAAAACTACAACAGAAAAGAACACCAATGCGGGGAACTGACGACAGCGAGGCTTTTTACGACCTGACGCTGTCAGTAGCAAAGAACAAGTAAAAATTTACTTCTGAGAGTTCATCAGATCCGTTGCCGGTGGATCTCTTTTTTCACTGATTCGGAACGCTGATGGAGGCAACCCGCTGCAGTCGCTACGCAGCTGTCCTCCCTACAGACACTTCACCTCTATGGAGCTCAGCTCTGATCAAAAGTCGAGACCGAGCGCCTGCTCGAGGTCGTCGCCGTCGCCGTCGTCAGCGTTGTTGGCCTCCTCCACTCGCCTCGCCTTGTCGGCTAGGACGCTGTTGTCATCGCGTGCGCGCTTCCCCTGCTCGGTGCTGCCTGCCGCACTGCTTGCCGTGCGGTGCGTGGCGGTGGAGGAGCTCGGGTGGGCGCTGCTGGCGCCGGAGGTCGACGTCGCCGCGCGGGGGTTTGTCGCGGTGGAGCGGGCGCTGCCGCTGCCGGCCTCAGACCGGGCGCCGCCGTGTGCTGCCGCGCCGCTCCGCTGCTGTGCCTCCCTGCTGAGGTCGGCGGCTGCCGTCGGCTCGGGCTCCTTGTACCCGGCCGCCTCCTTCACAAAGGCCGGGACGCCAGCAATGTCGACGACGCCGACCTGCGGGAGCTTCGTGACGCCCTCGCGGTACTGCCGCAGCTGCCGGATGACGGTGTGGAAAGTGCGGATCGCCGGCGCGAGGTCCACCTTCGCCGTCGAGATGGTGGCGTCCACTGTCATGCCGATGAAGTAGTGCGCCGTGTACGTTGCCGGCCCGCCAGCGGTCGCGGACGGACGGCCCAGCTCCGTGCTGCCACGCGGCGCGGTGGCCCGCGTGGTCGCCTTGGCCCGGCGCTCCGTCTCCTGCGGGTCCTCGTACCGCCGGGGGTTGAGGTGCAGCCGCAGCTGCTTGTAGTCCTCCAGCGTGTTGCCGCGCGAGGACGCATTGCCGGCCCAGAGAATGCGCATCCGCGACTCCACGCCGTCGGCGTAGGCGGGGTAGTGCTCGGGGTCGGTGCAGGCAATCTGGATGTGCATGTAGTACCTGTACTCCCCAAAGAAGGAGCGCTCCTCCAGCAGCCGCGACCACACGCCGTACGTGCCGAACTCCGCCCTGGCCTCGCCCGGGCTCATTGTGAGGCTGCTCCCCACAATGTCGTCGCCGCGCTTGAACTCGTCGCAGAGCTGGCGCAGGTTCGTCAGCGTCACGTTGTAGCAGGCGTTGCCGTACGGCAGGGCCGGGGTCAGCACTGGGAACAGCGCCATCGCGTCGGACTTGGACTCGCGCGGGTCCCACGAGTGCCCGAGGTGCGTCTTGCCGCGCATCGATTCGGTGAGGTAGATCGCGCGGTTCTCGCGACCCGTCTCGTGTGGGTTGGGCTCGAACCACTTGTGGTAGGTGCGGAAGAAGCGCGCGACCATGCCGGCGGCGTTCTGCTTCGGGTAGCACTGGCACACAAAGGCCGTCAGAATGGCCCAGCCGATACCGGAGGGGAAACCGAACGTGTTACTGTACACCAGCCGCGCCTTACCCCACGCCTTGACGAAGCGCAGCGTCTGGCGGAAGGTTGCCTTGCTGGGGACGAGGTCCATGATGTTGTGGGCAACCCGCACGGCGTTACAGCTCAGGACAGACTGCTCGTCGAGGCCCTGGAGGAGGTCGTCCGTGATGACCTCCGGCACGCGGTCCTGCCGGATCGATCCGAAGGAGAGATCAATGTCGACGCCGTCGCACACCATCGCAATAATCGGCACGCGCGACTCGGTAATGCAATGCAGGTTCGCCACCCACGGCTCGTTCTTCAGCCGCGTCGCCAGCGTCGTGAAGAAGTGATCGCGGGTGATGCGGGAGGGGGCAATCAGCACCATATCGATATCGCTGCCCGACGTGTGCACATTATACCTGTACGATCCCGTCGCAAAGATGCGTCCCTCCACCTGCGCCGCAGCGGACTCGGGCATGCGGAACTCGGTGATCATCGTGTGCCGCACCCACACGCGCACAATGTTGTGGATTCGCTCCAGGACGCTGCGTCGTCGGTTCGACTCCTCCTCCGGCTCGATGCAGGTCCGGCACCACTCCTCCAGCGAGGCGTTGTGGTTCACCTCGTCCTGCTTGGGCCCATCAGCCGAGATGATCTTCTTTGCCAGAAACGCCTTGTCCAGCGACATTCTCAACGACGGTTGAGCGGAGAAGTAATTAATATAAGAGTTGTGGCGAGGAGGGGGGGGGGGGGGCTGTGTTAAAATAAAAATTCACCGGTGTGGTGGAGCACCTGACACAATTAAACTGAGATTCTATGAATACTATAGTTCGTGCCCCTGCAACTGTTGACAGAACGATTTAGTTATTTTGATTTTACGATTAGGCAATTTATACCTGTAGTGGAACGGGATAATAATAAAAAAGTGTGAAAGGCTTGTCAGAACTGTGCACAACTGCAGGACAGAGAGCTACAGTGAATTTTGAACTTTTAACGAATGGAAATGCACAGATATGCGTGTGGAGGTTGAGGTGGTCTTAATTGAGAACGCCATGAAGAAGAGGTGCCGCAACAATCTTGGCTGAAAGAACACAAGCACTGAGCAAGCCTGTGACATGAATATATCAATCTATACATGCGTCCAACGCATATGAGCTTCGTTGTGTGCCCACGGGATCCCATAGCCCGCCGCGACGGCACAGCTGCGATGGGTCGGTGGGTGACACTCAACGGGGGACGCCTCCTCGTCGGGGTCATTCTGCGTGTTGTCACCGCAACAGGCGCTTTTCACTTTACTTTGCAGGTGTGAGAGTGTGTGGTATTGCATGTGTCAGCGGTACAAGTGCACACCTTGCCGCCGATGTATGAAGAAAGAAGTTGGTTGGACGCAAAAAAACAAGAGGAACATCTGCTTGTGTGTGTGTATGTGTATATGTGTGTACCCATTGGAGGGGGCAGTAGGTGGAGTGGGTGGCGCATTTACCGGCTGTCTCACTGCAGGTGTACCCGTGGCGCGGTACCCGGCCAACACGCCCGCTCTCCTTCGCGGGCGACAGACCCTAGCACGCCCCAGCCTACCCCTCTCCACACCCAGGATATGCGCTGTGGCCTGCCGTGACGCGGCCTACTTGCGGTCGAGGAGAACCTCCAGGGCGCAGGGCTGCATCGTCAGGTTGAGCAGCTCCTGCGCGGTCACTTTGCTGGCCTGCGGGCGGCGCGTGCTCCGGCCGCTGGCGGCGGCAGAGTGTGGCGTGGATCGCCGCCCCGCCGCCGTCGCGGAGAGGGTGCTGCCGCTGAGACTGCTGCGGTCGCCCATCTCGCCGGAGATGTCGGCGACGGTGGCATTGCCGGCCATCGTCGCCACGGCGAGTCGGTCGAGAAGGCACTGGATGAGCTTGCTGAAGAGCGGCTCGCACGCGCCAGTGGGGCACTGCAGCGAGCCGGCGGTGCGGACGCTGATGGCGATGGCGTCCTCCTCGGAGACGGCGAGGTCGGTGGTGCTGCCGGCCCCCGTGGAGCTGGGCCCCCCGGCCGCCACAGAGGACGCGGCGCTCCCAGCGGGATCAGCTGCTGAGGTGCTGCCGACACCACCAACGTCGCCCTTTGCCACCGACGCCGTCGCCGATGCGGGCGGCGACACGGCGATACTGTGCAGCGGCAGCCGCTCCCCGTTCATGCGGGACATGGGCGCCGCGGCGCCACGCAGCAGCCCGCACACGACAACCGGCTGCGGGCCGAGGGAGTTTTCGATGCCCATCATGATGTCCGCCGCGGAGACGAGCGTCTCTTTCCGCGACGGGTCGTAGCAGAGGGCGATGACGTGGCACTGGGCGCAGATGAAGCGGCGCAGGGCCTCGTACCGCGTGTCGCCGGAGACGTCGTACACGTGCAGCGTCACCTCCGTCGTCAGGTCCCCCACCAGCTTCACCACCCTCACAACGCGAGAGAAGCCGACAGTGGGGTGCAGCGGGGCGTCCGCGGCTGCTTGTGCGGCGACCGCGCCCCCCGCCCCCTCCACCTCCCCCACAAAGCCGCGTAGAGCGGTCGTCTTGCCGACGCCCGATGGGCCAATAAGCGCCACCCGCACCGGGCTGGAGAACAGGATGCGCGAGCCGACCGAGAAGGACGACATCCCCTCACACCGCGCCATCTCATGGCGGCGCGTGAAGTCGAGGAACTGCGTGAAGCTGTAGCGGGCGTGGAGGGAGATGACGCGCTTCGCCGCCTCGCTCTCCGTCAGTGCCGTCGCGTCCTGCAGCATCGGCGCGGCCTGGAACGGGGCAGGGGAGGTACTGCCGCCGCCGCCAACAAGCATCCCCAGTCGTCGTCGACTGCTACGTCCCGGCGCGACCACGGAGGACGCCAGCGACAGCTGCGTGCGGGTCTGCTCCGCGTCCTTGAGCCACCGCGTCATGTTGTACTGGTACCAGATGAAGTTGTCCTTGGACATAAAGTAAAAGTCCGACGACACCAGCGCCATCTCCAGCAGGTCGGACAGCGGCAGGAAGCTCAGAATGTTCACGAGCAGCGCCTTTTGCAGCATCTTCAGCTCCCCGCGGCTCTTCCGCCGCAGCTCGCCATTCTCCTGCCGCGTCGACACGACAAGGTGCAGCTCGTACCGGCAGCCGTTGCAGACCCGCAGCGTCGCCGGCCCCAGGACAGTTGGGGGCACCTCCCCGGGGCCCGGCGGCGCCATCCCAAAGGAGACGGAGGAGCTCCGCAGCGTCGGGCTGAGCGGCCCTGACGCGTAGACGGCGGCCATGTTGTTCATCATGGCCGCCGCCGAGGCAGCCGCGTCGCCGCCAGCACCGGCGCCGCGGTCGGCAGAGGGCGCGGTCGACGGCCCCCGCCCAGCGCTGCCCCCAGCGGCCCCGGCGGCGGTGCTGGTAGCCGCCGCGTACAGCGCGACGGAGCTGGAGGCCACGCCGCCGGGGATGGTGATGACCGTCGCGCAGCAGGCGGAGCAGAAGACGCGGCCGCACATCTTGCAGTGGTAGCGGCGGCTGAAGAGCGAGAAGGAGGTGCCGCAGTCCGGCGCCATGCAGTTCATCACGTGCGCGTCTGGCACCCACTGGTCCACCGAGCAGCACCGGATGTGCGCGGGTGCCAGGATTGGCTTTGTCAGGGCCGTGTTGCCTGGGCCGCCGCTCGTGCCGTAGTCGCTCTGGTGGCGGCTGGGGTTCACTGCGTTGTAGCGGCCGGCGGAGGCCCCGCCGCGGACGGCGCTTGGCGGTGATGACTTGGCCGGCGTCGCGTCGTGGGACGTGAGCGGGGACGACACCCGCCGCCGGCCGCCGCTGGGGGAGGTGCCCCGCGGCGACACGGCGTCCGCTGGAGAAGATGGGCCGTCCCTGTGGAGGATGACACTGTTGGCGAAGCCGCTCGCCCCAATGGCGCTGTCGTCCAGGTACGGCACAGACACCTGGAAAACAGGTTGCCGGCCACCATTCCGCTGCTCTGCTGCGACGACAATGGGCATTGCCGTGGGCGCTCTATCAAATGAGCAGTAGTGGACGACGAGCTAGAGCACCTGGAGGTGGTGCGGGTACAACAGAAAAAGAGAAAAGGAAAAAAAACGTGCAGGAGGAGTAACCGGTAGAAGTAATTTCTTTTGTTGAAGAAAAAGGGAGGAAAAGCAAAGTACCGCGACAAACGAACAAATCAAAGAGCGATTCAACGGCTGAAATGTAACTGTCCCACCGCCGAAAGATGCAGGGCTGTCAAAAGGTGCACCACACCCAACGCCGGGTGTATAAAGTATGCAAGGATTAACAACAGGGAACAGTATCGTCCTTTTCCTCCTTGAAAAACGCTCAAGCGGACACACTCACACCAAAGCTAACTCTGACACACGACCAAAGGGAATGCACACGTGCTGGTGTGTTCCCTCAACACGGCCAGATCCGGTCAAAATGCCTGGCGCCTCGATACGTAAACGTCGCGATGTGTTGTCTTTTTTTTTAACACTCCCAGAAAACTTTGGAAAATTGGAAGGGCTCGGCACGGCTCCAGCGTGATGTAAAAAGAAGAAAATGAAGGCACAAACTGTACTGGAAAAGGGGGGCGAACGAAGGTGGCCTCGATGATGATGAAGTGGGGGGGGGGGGGGGGGCTTAGACAATGGTACGACAATGCGAAGTGCGAGGTTGACAGGTTTATCACACAAAAAGGGAATGAAGTCGATCAGTCGCCCGGCGGCAGTACAGCACACCAACAGCGTAGTCCTAGAAAATGAACTCGTAAGAACCTCCTCGTTTTCCTTGTATGGCCTTTTACAGCTGTATGTGTGGATATCGGACGGGTAAAGAGAGACTTTTGCTGGACTTCACCTTCACCAATCTGAACGATAACCCAACGCTTCTGCACGAGCGACGCCAAGGCTTCTAACGAATGGTGCACGAGCAAACAGGGATAGAGGGAAGAGAGAGGCACGATGGGTATGATTCGCATTCGTGCTAAGGAGCACACGTAAGAGGCATCGCTCAAAAAGCAACATAATGCATAACAGGTCTCGATACAACCCCGACCACGCCGGAGGAACATGCCCCCGTCGCCACAGCTACAAGTTCACCACGAATACATGTCACACCGTGTCAACGTCCATTGAGTGGAGTCATTGTCATGACTCCAAAACACGACATGGACCCTTCCTTTCCTTCGTACATCCTCCCTACTCAGTGACGATATGCAGTGGTGTCCTTCTCTTTTATAACATGATGGTATCCTCTTTCTGTTTTGTCTGTATATATGACGTAGGAAATGGCGATCGTTTTTTTCTCTCCGCACCAAAAAAGTCTTTTTCTTTCGTACGACGAATGAAAACGAAGAGGGGAGGTAGATTGCAGCACCGAAGCGCGAGGATTGCAGCTGCGCCCCTCATCCACCTAGGTAGCTTGATCCGCCCCCTGAAGATTTTCACTTATGTTTTTCTTTTGAAACTACGAAATACATTTTCCTTTCCTTCGTAAGCGAAGCCGGGAAGCTAACATGACACAAAAATACGATAGTAATGTTTGCATGGTCTGTCTCTCACTCTGCGCCTCGGCACCGTATGAGAAAAGATCGCGGGGGAGCGAAGACTTTCAATTTTTATGGAATATATAGACACCACAAAAAAATGGGAATTCGTACGCGGATCAGTAGAGAGAACAGAAGAAGAGAGGGAAAAGGAAAGAAAACTAACGGGGAGAGGGGAAGGGTAGGTA
>AUXJ01003886.1:0-13878 GCA_000482205.1 Herpetomonas muscarum
CCGTTCCCTCTTCCTAAATATGCGTTTCCCCACGCGGTGCATCTTTCCCTGTACTACAACGCAAACTTAAAAAAGAAGGAGCCTGCGATTATCAGGCAGGTTACGGATCTCCAATTTTACACATACACACACACACAATACATACATATATATATATTATATAAAGGACACATACGCACGCACCAGCCAGTGTATGTGTGGGTGTGTGTGCGGGTGTGCGTATTGACAGTTTTTCACCCTATATTTTGCCGTCTAGCCGTTCAACAAAAAAAATATACATCATTTTTCTCCAAGTTGGATCCGTTGCGTAGTGTTGGGTTTTTGGTTTCTTTCTTTTTTATTTTTGCCTTTCCCTCCAAAAAAAAGCGTCTCTCACTAACCTTTCCTATTTAACGAAAAAAAACAACAACTCATTCCACCCGCTGCTGCGCAGTACTCCTAGCGATCCCGTGCATTCTTCGCTTTTGTTTTATTAGGGCGCCCCCCACCACAGTCCATCACGACGGAGGAGTCTGAGACCCCTGGGGGACATATACCAGCCTCCCATTCACACAGTCAAAGAGAGACAAAGGGGAAGAACACCCACACGCGCACACACGCGTAAAGTTTACTTTCATCTATACCCATACACACACACACGCACGTGAATCGCTTTGATCATGCCAAATGCGTGCTCACCAGTTCTGCCGCTGCCGGCGGGCGAGTCGGCACTGGCCCTCACCGACCTGACGCCCCAGAAGGAGCAGCTTATCGACCTCGTTTCCTCCTTTATGCTGAAGGAGCCGCGGTTCTCCCCCGTGCAGCACGCGCCGGCGACGCGGCCGGGGACTCGTCGCAGCCGCAGCAGTCATGAGGGCGGTGACGGCAGTGAGGGCAGGGACCGCTACCGGCCGGAGAACGGGGAAACTAGGCCCGCGTCGCGCGGCGCACCGGGGCATAGCGGCGCCACAGCGGAGCACGCACGCGCGCGAGACGCGAGCGGTGATACCGACGCTGCAGCGCGCCCTGCGATCGTGGACCAGGTTGAGCGGCTTCGTGAGCTGGTGCACGTTATCGCCGCCCACGACGGTGAGTTCTGCCTCAAGCTTGCCCTCCACGTCCGGCTGGAGCTGCACATCCGCCAGACACCCAACTTTCTTGCCGCGCTGTGCGCCCGGGAGCCCAACTGCCTCCCGTTTCTCCGCTGCTACCTGCCGCGGCTGGTGACGCTGCCGTCGGATTGGCTGTCCATCGCGAACTTCGCGTACTTTTTCGATAATGATTATGAGCACTGCAAGTGGGAGGTGACGCGGCGCCACCGGCAGAATCAGCGCAGGCGGGAGAAGGCGCGTCGGTACAGGGAGTCGCTGCTGCGCCGCAAGAACACAAGCGCCCCCAAGGACACCCCCACCGCCGGGGGGAGCGGCTATAACGCGAACGAGAAAAAGAGCAGCAGCGGCGGCAGCGGTGGTATCGGGGCAGTGGGGGACGTTTCCGCGCGCATGCGCTCAGCCCCGGCGACGGTTCGATTTGAGGGCACCGACGGCCGCGGGTACGCGGCAGCAGCGACGTCCAGGCGCGGCGCGCGGGCCGCGTCCTCGGAGCCCCACCGGCAGACGACGGCCGCGGCGGGGCGGGAGACGGCGCGCCTCTCAACGGCCGAGCTCGCCGATATTGCCGCCCGCGAGGAGGAGGAGGAGGAGGTGCGTCACCTGAAGCAGCCGTATATCCCGAACGCGCTGCGGACGGTTCTGGTGGACATCTTCGCCGGCTTCGACGAGTTCGCCCTCGCCAAGTACAACAACGAGGCGGCTGAGAAGAAGCGGCGCCGGCGCGCGGCGGCGCGGGAGCGGGAGCGGGCAGCATCGATGGCCACATCCAGCATCCCATCCGCCGTGCTCTCCTCTGCCTCGTCGTCGTCGTCGCAAAGTTCTTGCGTCTCTGGAAGCGCTGCGCCCGCACAGGCAACAACGCACCGCTACGCTGACGCCACCACGTTTACCTACAAGCAGCTCATCCGTATGCTGCACATCTCGGAGCCTGCCTTCGCCGTGTGCTGTATCCTTGGCCGCCGCTACCCCGCGACGGCGGAGGCGTTTGACGCCATGTTCAACAGCAGCACCCAAGCACGCGACGGACAACAACAGCAACAACAACAGCAGCAGCAGCACTCAGATCAAAAGGCAGGCGCGTCGGAATCTACCGCAGCACATACATCGCCGCCGAGGGCAGGCGGGGGGCCGCCGCGACGTGTGTTCGACCCTGCCATGGCGGGGAAGCGCATGCGACTGCCGGTGCCCAAGACGTGGGAGACCGAGACGTCGTCGCGGGGAAACACCGGCGCCGTCTGGGACGACCTCGTCGCGACCAACAGCCTTCCCTACATGGCGATGCTGCGGAACATGCGGAACATTCTCACGCGGAACTGCGCCGCGGCGACGCACGAGGCGGTGCTGGCGCGGCTGACGTCGGAGGAGCAGGTGGCGCGCAGCCGGCAGTTCCCCTACCGCTTCTTTGTCCACGACGTTGTGGAGGAGGCCGTCCATGACGCGCAGGTCACAGAGGAGTGGCTGCAGGCGAAGCAGCGCGTGTGGGAGGAGAACAAGCGGCTCAAAGGGAAGGAGTTGGGGGAGGCGATGAGGGCGAAGGCACCCTTTCCCAAGCGCGAGGGTCGCTCCGGCCCGCGCAAGTGCGAGACGCCCATGACCCGCAGCAGTGCCGAATTGGAGCAGCTCGCGCGGCGCTACGTGGAGGCGCTGGACAAGGCCATCGCCGTCGCCACGCGCCTTAACGTCATCCCGATGCGGGGCCTCTCCGTCGTCGTCCTCGTCGTGTCGGACAGCCTTATGGAGCAGATGCGGGCCGCCGGCGCCGACGCGTCCATGGCCTCCGTGCGCACCAAGTTGGATGTGGCGGCGCTGCTCGCGGTAATGCTGCGGCACTCCTGCGAGCTGTGCGTCGTCGTCATTTTCGCCTTTGGGGAGTATCTTGTGTACGACCCGAGCGAGGCGCCCAGCCCCGGCCCAAGCTCGCCGGCCAGCCCGATCCTCCCCAGGTCTCAATCCTCCAACTCCCTGCGCGCCTCCTCGACATCGTTGTCATCGTCATCGTCGTCGTCGTCGTCGTCGTGGATGTCGCCCGCAAACAAGTCGGACCCGTCCGCAACGGGCATACTGTCGGAGGCGCGGCGCCTCGTGCTCGCGTGCGAGGAGCTGCACGCGAAGGGCATCGCCGCCGTCGCCGGGGCGGTCGGCGGCGTCCGCTGCTGCAGGACGGGTCGCCCCACGCGGGGGAGCAAGTTTCCCTTCCCCCTGCTCGATCAGCTGATCGAGAGCCGGACGCGGGTGGCGTCGCTGATGGTGGTGGACGACATGGGCCACCACACCTACGCGGGCATGAACGCTGCCGCCCCGGCCCTGGGCGACCTCCCCGTGTACCTCTCCCGCCTGCGCCGCACCGCCAGCCCAGATATTGTCTACGTCGGCGTTGCCCTCTCTGCACCGATGGCGAAGCCGGCCGGCGACCCCACCGCCGATGAGCATGTTCACCACGGCGGGGAGGGCGGCCGCTGTCCCCGCGGCTGCGTCTGCGCCGACCCTCAAGGCGAGGCGCTGGAGACGCGGCGGCGCTTTGCACACCGCAACGACATCCTCGTGACCGGCTTCAGCGACGCGATCCTGCGCCTTGTCGCGGAGCGGGCGAGCGGCGGGGCACTGGCGCGGGTCGAGCGCGCCGATGAGACGTACCACGTGAACCGCACCCTCGCCGCGCACCACCGCTTCACAGAGGCGGAGAGGCGGCGCGCGATTGGGTGGCTGCGCAAAATGGAGGCGGAGGGCCACCGGCGCGTCGTGAAGAGGCTGCCGTCGGAGCTGCTGCGGGCGACGGAGGGAGACGACGACGGCGCGGGCAGCGCAGCGGGCGAAGCGGGCCTGACAGAGACGCCCTCGGAGCACGCGCTTCCGCTGCACCAGCGGGACAGCGTGCCGATGAAGAGGAGGCAAGAAGGCCATGGCTCCGCGCAGCACGACGGCAGTGACGGCGACGACGATGACGATGGCCACCACCGCCATCCAGGAAAGCTGGCGGGGGAGGAGGCGCCACTGTCGTCGTGGGAGGCGCTGAAGCAACTTGGCGAGGAGATGCGTCGCGCTCGCGGTCTGGCGGCGGCAGTACCCACAACAGACGGCGAAGCGACGCGCCCCCGCGGCGCTGCCGCCGAAGACACAAGCGACATCCCATGGCTGCAGCAGCTGCAGCGGCGTCTCATGAAGGATGGCACCGGCGGAGACGACGACGGCGACGGCGATGGCGGTTCTGACACCCCCTACAATGGCGGTGAGTACCAAAGCAAGCTGCTGATGACAGCGGAGGACCTGCGCAGTGGTGGTGCTGGCTCCACCGGTGGGCGATCGTCCCTTTTTCCCCCGCAGCGCGCCGCCGCACCGCCGCCAACCACCTTTGGCGAGCTTCACCTCCACCACCACAGCCTCGGGGACGGCGATGCGTCGGGCGAAGTGGCGGCGACTGTGTCCGATCACGTGGGCGGGGCATCGAGGAGGGCCCCCGTCGTTATCCACCACCCCACCCCGTTTATATCCCTCTCACAGATGTCCGGTGGGGACGCGGGGGCGATGTCGCTAATGTATGCGCTGCGTCAGGTTGCCGCGCGTCGCAGGCAGCAGCAGCAGCAGCAGCAGCAACAGCAACAGCCCCACCCCCACCGGCATCCGTCGCGGCGACAGGCGCAGCTGCGGGCCCCGGCAGCGGATGGGAAGAACATGGCCGCAGGGCACGCGGTGATCGGGGGAGAAGTGTCCTCGGTGGCCTCAACCCCCACCACCGACGTGAACGCCACCGGTCGCGGCAACACATCACTGGCGCGGTGGGAGCTGGAAGGGAGGGATGGGAGCCATCGCGGGACGCCGACGACGTCAGTGCTGTCATCCAGCCCCGCTTTTCCTCAACAGCAGCAGCAGCAGGAGCAGCGGCTGCAATCGGGGAGGGTCGGCGGTGCCTCCGCCCCACCGTACGGCTCGACCGCCCGCAGTGTGGCAGAACCCGTCGACGGCGCCGGGGGTGGCCCGCACCACCGCCGGGAGCACCTCTTCCGCGAGTGCCGCTTCTTCATCTCCTCGACCTTTCTGGACATGAACAACGAGAGGAACGCGCTGACGCTGGATGTGTTCCCGCGCCTCCGCAGGTGGGCCGCCGACTTGGACCTGCGCGTGAACATCGTCGAGGTCGACCTGCGCTGGGGCATCACTTCGCTCTCAACGACGGAGAACCTGTCAACGTCGGTGTGCCTGAACGAGGTGTCGCGGTGCGCGCCCTTCTTCATTGGTATCCTTGGCTCTCGTTACGGATCGTGCCCGATGCCGCTGCAGGTCGTCGCCGACGAGGATGTCTCGCTCGCCGACTATGCGTGGATGGGCGAGATCCCAGCGTCGATGGAGAGCACCATCTCCGTCACGGAGCTCGAGATGCGGCACGGCATCTTCAACGCGACGCGGCGCTGGCGGGACGCCTTGGCGGAGTCCGCCAGCGCCCACCGCGGGGAGGGTTCGAGGCTGTGGGAGCGGGGCCCCGGTGGCGGGTTCGGCTGCAGGGACGCCGGCGACAAGGACGACGATACGCAGTCCTGCACCAGTCACTGTGAGTGTGGTCGTGGCGGCGGTGGGGGAAACGGGCCCGCCCCGCCGGGGGTGATCTTCTTCCAGAGGGACTACGACGAGGTCCTGCGGTCGCTGCCCGGTGACGCCCGGCGGAAGGTGTATGAACACGACGCACCGCACTCCGCCGCGCGCATCGGGGATCTCCGCGCGTACGTCGAGGAGAGGGGCGTTGAGGTGATTGACTACACCGCGACCTTCCGCAGCGGCGGCGGCGGCGGCGTGGGTCTCAGTGACATCGTCGCGGATGGTGCTGGCGCCGCGGTTGCAGCCGGCGAGGAGGACAGGGACGGGGCGCTTCTCCTGGAGTCGGGGTGGGGTAGCACGCAGGCGATCACCTCCACCGCACCCTTCACCAGCCGCAATGCGGCGGGCGGGATCTCGGCCCTTCCTCCCCTCCCAGTGATCAGGGACGGCTACATTGTCAGTAGCAGCGCCGCCGACGCCGCCGCCTGTGGCGACGGCGGGGCGCAGAGCTCAGCCCGAGGGTCGAAGGCAAAAACACGTAAAGCTGCGCCAGGCGTAGTTGCTGGGGGCAGCACTGCCACGCAAGGGCCGTACTCCGCAGACGTCTTCCTGACCTCGCAGCAGGTGCTTCTGGACATGAGCGAATTTTCCGCAAAGGCGTTTGTGGCGCTCCAGCACGCCATCCTGCAGGCGTGCGGGCGGGGCGACGACGAGCTGACCGCGCAAGACACCGCCACCACCACCACCACCACCGGAAATGGACAGAGGCCCGGGGATGGGCTGGAAGAGGAGACGTCGCGGGTCGTAGCTGACGATCTGGCCCACCCACCCAACTTTGACTCACCAGCGAGCGATGCTCTAAACGCCGAGTTGGAGACGCCGGGGGCGTCGCAGACGGTGGCGGGGTCTGTCCATGCCCAGGGGCAGGCAGCTTCCCCACCGCTGCGCGCTGACACGCAACTGCCACGAGAGCGCACGACTGCGCTGTCCCCGTTGACGGCAGCCGTCCGCGCGGCCGCGTTTTTTTCCACACAGCACGCGGATATTGTGCAGTACGCCCACGACCTCCGCAAGATCTACGTCCCCCCGGCCGGGCTGATTTCGCAGCTGGCGAGCTTCGCACTGGGGATGGCCATGTCACCGCCAACGAACACCGCAGCAGACGCGACGGACGCTGAATCCGCCGCAATGCCGAGGTGGCGTCTCAGACAGCGCGACGGCTCCGGGGCGGGCGCCGCTGCGGTGCAGGTCGGGCTGTCTGTGGTCGCGGGCGACAGCGACGGTGTGCTGATCGTCGAGGGCGGCGAGGGGGACGGGAAGTCGTCGGCGCTGGCGACCCTCGCGCAGCACCTACGGGCGATGGTCGACGGCAGCGGCGCCACTGGTGCGGAGGCGGCGATGGGGGGTGCTGCGGCAGGACTCTGTGTGGTTCATTTTGCCGCCCAGGCCAGCGACGGCAGCTTGCGGAGCCTGCTGCTGTACCTCGTCGTCGCCCTAATCCTCTTTGGCGGCCTCCACGACGAGTTCCACGTGCTGGAGAGTGAGTCGACGCAGACGCTGCTCGACCTGCTGCCGCGGCTGTACGAGGCCCTCAAACGCCGCGGCAGGCGGGCGGTGCTGCTGCTGGACGGCCTAGAGCGCTGCGCTGACGCGGACGAGATTGTGAAGCACCTCGGCATGATTGTCCACCCCTTCGCCGCCCCGGACGTGCGCTTCATTCTCACCTCAGTGCCGCTGTCGCCTTTGCTGATGGCGCTGACGGCCCGCATGCCCCCTGCTGGGGTGCTCCCTATCCCACTCCTTGGCCTCGCCGAGGGCGCCGACGTCGTGCGGCGCCACCTCGCGCTCATTGGAAAGCGGCTGCAGGAGTCGGCGGTTGACGTGAACGAGCTCAAGGGGCTCCTCCGCAAGCGTGACGCGTGCCACGCCAGTTACCTCACCGCCGCCATCGCGTACCTGCGCCTCTTCAGCACGTTCGATACCCTGCGGGGGGATATCCGCCAGCTGCCAAGCAGCACCGCCCAGGTGTACGTGGTCTTCATCCGGGAGCTGGAGCGGCGGTTCGGGCCGACGACCTGCCGGCTGGTTCTGACGACGCTGTACCTGCGACGGGACGTGGGCGGCATCATGGAGTACAGCCTGTATCGCTTGGTCTCGAACGTCGCGGTTGCGTCGCGACTTGTGGCGCTGCTGACCGGCACGTGCATCACGTCCCTGCGTGGTAGGCTGCTGCTCCACGGATCCTTCTTCGCCTCCGCCATCGCGGCTGTGTACCTGAGGACCGGGCTGGAGCGGCGACAGGTGTACGAGAACATGGTGGCGTCGGAGCTGATGTACCGGCCACTGAGCGCGACCAAGGGCGCGGAGGCCAGCCGAGCCGTCCTTCGCCCCATCATCGACAGCCTTCACGGCAGCGCCATTGATCCGTTGGAGACGTGTCTCTACCGCCCCCAGCGGTACGCGCCGTGGGAGCTTCTCGCCACCCTGCACGACGCGCTGCTAGCGGGACGCACCGACGTCGCGCTGGCCCTCATCGGCTACCTCCCCTTCATCGAGAACCTCCTGCGCGGCCCTGTCATGTTCCACCGCTTTCTCGTCTTTCTCCTGGCGATGCGCCGCCAATCCCACAACGAGCGCGTCACCGCGAAGATCGATGCCCTCTCCGCCTTTTTGCTGAACAACCACCACATCCTCTCCGTCCGCCCCGACCTGATAGGGCAGTGCCGGCTCAACTCGACGCTGAGCTCGGCGGTGCTGAGCCGGTATAGCACCAACATTGTAGAGCTCCTCCGCAGGGGGGACCGGCAGAGCAGCGGAGGCCTGCAGTCACCCGCGGCGGAGGACGGAGAAGCGACGGCGTCAGCGACAGCAATCGCCACTGCCACCGACGGTCCACGGAGAATCGACTCTGGGGAAGGGACGGAGCACGGTGAGGCACGGCGCGACTCTGCCGCAGCTGCCCCCCTTTCGTTCAAGTCGGGCTCGAGCACGTGGGTGCGGTGGGACAACCTCGGCCAGCACGGCAGCGAGGAGCGCCTCTTCTCGGCGACATCGACAGCCTCACCGATCACGTGCATGTCGACCAGCGCCGATGGGAGGCTGATTGCGTTTGGCAGCAGCGACCGCCTTCTCCGCGTCGCGGCGAGCGACGCGCCTGAGCATGTGACAGCCACACTACGGCACATCGCGGCAGTGTCCGCGGTGCGATTCCTCCCTACCCGGGCCGGAAGGAAGGGCAGAAACCGCGAGGCCAGCACGGCCGCCTCCAGTGACGGAGACGGCAGTGTGAGGACGCAAACCATCCTCGTCAGCGGCTGTGAGCGGGGGCTCTTCTATGTCTGGGGCCTCGAGGACGGGACGCTGCTGCAGGTGGGCGCGGCGCACCTGCGGGAGATCAGCGCCGTGGCGTGCCACCCGACGGAGGCTGTCGTGTGCACCGCCGGGGTGGACACCTACTGCTCGCTGTGGAACGTGCTTGGTCGCACCTCCGCCCTGTCATCGGCGCTAAAGGCGCACGTTGAGCGTGTTGTCCGGGATGCGGAGGCTGAGATGGAGAGCGGTGGCGAAGCCGCTGCTCCGCAATGGAGGAAGCGGCTCACGGGCCTCCTTCGAGGCTGCACAAAGACGCCCGCCGCAACTCCCAACCGCTTCGCCCTGCCCGGGCTTGACAGCCGCCAGACCTCGCTTTCCCCCTTCCACGTGCTGCGCCACAGCCGCTCGCCGGTGGCCTGTGTCGCCTTCCATCAGTCCGGGGAGGTGCTCGCGACCGGGTCGTGGGACGGCACCGTACACCTCATCCAGCTGCACAACCACCTCCCGTGCCGCCTCTCTGCTGCTGCTGCTGCGGGCTCGTCGAGGAGGAAGCGGCACGGGGAGGCGGGTGGGGACGTGCTGCTGGCGCGTGTGGAGACGTGCCTTGCCCTGCCGTATGAGCACCAGGTGTTCACACTTGGGACACCCATCCGCGCCCTCTGCTTCGCCCCCTCGCAGGTCGTGACGTGCGCGGTGGGGTGCTACGACGGCAGCGTGGCACTGATCGACCAGGCCTCGGGGCTCGTCAGCGCGACGCTCACCTCCCTCCACGCTGCCCCAGTGACGGCGCTGACGTACTCGCCGGAGGGGCGGCTGATGGCGTCCGCCGATGAGCAGGGCGGCGTGCGTCTGAGCTACGCCGGTGTGTCGGGCACGCCGTTCGGGTCGGTGAAGGGCCACAGCCAAGCGATTCGCGGACTGCGGTTTCTCGTGCGCGGCGAGGCGGAGAGCAACGGGGCAGCCGGGCGGGGGGTGGTTCTCCTGACGGCCAGCGCCGACCTCACCGTTCAGGGCTGGCGCGTCGACACGGAGGGCGGCCCTGCGGTGGCCGTCCAGTCACGCCCACCTCCACACTCGCAGCAGCACGGGCAGCAGGAGCAGCAGCATTCGGCAGCGTCCCATCAGCCGTCGCCGTCGCGGCAGCAGGCGCTGCCCAACGCGCATGCCACGACGGTCACCTGCGTCGCCGCGGCGTCCGACGGAAGCATGTTCGTCACAGGGTGCGCTGACGGCACCGCGATCGTTTTCCAGCCCTCCGCGGAGGCGCGGGAGCGGGCGTGGATGGCGGCCTTGCTGCTGCCGACGAACAAAAAAGCACTCGGGAGCACCACGCTGCCCCCCCTCCTCCCCCCTGGCTCGATGGAGCCGAGCTTCGTGCTGAGCCATGACGGCTGTCGTGTGAGCAGTCTCGCCTTCGCCCTCAACAACACGCGGATTGTGGTGGGCGTCGCGTTTGGAATCGTCTACGTCTGGGCCGCCTCGCCGGGGCTGAACCGACGAGAGGGCCGCCTGCTACAGCGGGTCCGCGTCCCAGTGCGAGGGCTGTTCCCCGTCGTCTCTGTCGAGAGCCACGACCTTGTCGACACAGCTGCGCACCTCAAGACAGCGAGGTGGCACGACGGTCTCCGTGACCAGACGCCACTATCACCACTCGCCACCACCGACGGCGTCAAAGGGGAGGAGGGGGCGGACTACGGCGGTGGTGTGGGGGGTAGAGGAGAAACAATGCGCATCGAGGGGGAGACGGGCAGAGGGGATGCCGACGACGGCGAGGCCCCCTTGCTGGCCTCAACGGCGAAGATCATCGCCACCTGCTCGAACGGGGACACGGCTGGTTTCTGCGTCTACAGCGACGATACCCCGCTCACCTTTCTGCGGGAGACCTTCCAGCAGAGCCGGAACTTCGCCAGCAGCCTCAACGATTCGGCAGAGCGGTCGCTGACCACGCAGGACGTCGGCGCCGGCTCGGCCACAATGCTCACCGTTGGATTCGCCGAGGACGCGGGGGCTCGGGGCCATCACCGCCGCTCGTCGACTGCGATGGCTTCGGAGGAGGAGGGGGAGAGGGGGAGCAGCATCAGGCGTTGGCGTCGCCGTCGCTCGAGCATGTGGGGCATGGACGGGGACGAGGAGGTGGCGCGGCGATCCGCACACCAGCCGACGGTGCTGTGTGAAGACGTCGATTACGCCGTACACCGCCACCCAATGGAGTGGGTGCGCTCCGCCGGTGGGGTGGGGGAGACGGAGTCCCTTCTGCTGTCTCCTCCCAAGGACGGTGGTGAGGGCCACCACCCGGCACCACCCACGGCGCCCCCGCCCCCGACAGGTCACAGCGTCGCCGACGCGGCGGTGTTGGGAGAGGAGCTGCTGACGACGCGCCCGCTTCTGTTCATCTGCAGGATGCGTGCCGCGGAGAGGCGGCCGTACCACACGGGCTTCCTCTGGACGGGGCTGCGCGACAGCGTCACGGAAGGGGATGGCGTCGCGGCTTCACGCGCGAGTGGTGCACGGAAGGGGCCGGTGCTGGATTGGAACGCCGACGCCAGCGCACCCACCCTCAACAGCACGGCGATGCTGACGAATGAGCGGACTGCCGACCTGCTGCACTTGCCGCTTCACCTCCACATGCGCAGCAGCGTTAGCGGACTTGGCGACGGCAGCCTAACGTCCCCGCCGCCCCTTCACCGCGGGCCGCAGATGCGCGTCGAGGCGCATCACAGCCTCGCACTCGGCCAGAGGGGGTTCTACATTGTCGACCACAGGCTTTGCCGCGCGACACCCGTCCGCGTGGCGCTGCACCCAGCGCTGATGATGAGCGCCGACGTTTTCGAGACGGACTTCAGCCTCGGCGAGGAGGAGGTCGTCTTCACACACGCCAGTCGGCTTGTGCACACGGCGGTGGATGTTGACGAGCCACAGCGGTTCGGCGCGTTCATCTGCGCGGCCGCCAGCGACGGTACGGTTTTCCTCTTTTCTGTTCGCTGCTGCGAGGGAGAGGGGCGAGGAGGGCGAGGGGGTCTGGGGCAGACAAGCGGTGCGAAGTCCGCCACAAACCCTGATTCGTCGACCGCGTCGTCGTCTTTTTCTTCGCAGGTAACGGTGGAGTTGCTGCACCGCACCACCGTTCATGCCCTGCGCCCCGGCGGTGGCCGGGTGAGGATCGCGTCGATGGACCTTCACATCACCAGCGTCGACAGCAGCCGTCGCCGCCCCTGCACGCTGAACGCCGTTCTTGGGTGCGAGGACGCGACGGTGCGCGTGCTCCACTGGCGCGTCCGCTGCGACGCTGTGGCCGGGACCGACGCCCCCGTCGTGCGGCTGGTCGATGAGAATGTCTTTCACGCGTCGGCGTCGCTGTCGGCGCTGACAATCGTGTCCCCCTCCCACCCGCCAATGACGCAGACGCACGGGGACAGCCACGGCACGCCCTCCACACCTCCGCTGCCACTGTCGCCGTCGGGTCCCAGCACCCCTCGCCGCTGCGGCGCGCTTGCGTGGGTCGCCGGGGACTGTCTTGGCAATCTGTACCAGCTGCGGCTGGAGAGTGAGGCAGCGCTCACGCGGCAGCTGCGCGCCGGCGCGCTCCCCGGGCTCAGCAGCGTCGACGGCGACAGCGAGTCGCTGCTGCTGACGCTTCAGCGAGAGCAGCGACGTCGCCGTCGCGGCGGGGACAGCGGCGGTGTCGGCGACGTGTACGCGGAGACGCAGGCGCGGCTCTTTGCCAGCAGCTCCCCCTTTGGCCGGATACGCCCCAGTGACGGTAGGAGTGGTGATAGCAGGCCGCTGACGCCCAATATCCAGCCGGAGCATCCACCGGGCCTTGGGTTAACCTCCCTCGCACAAGAGGGCAGGCGCACCACCACCACCACCGCCATCACCAATGCAACGGGCGCCAGCAAAGACGCCGCGTCGTCGTCGAGTTCGTTCCTGCGGGGGTGGGCGTGGCAATCGGCGAGCCCGCTTGAGTGGCTGCGGAGGGCGGATTTGCACACGCAGCCGCTTCTCAGCGCGGCCACCGCGGCCGCCATCGCCAGTGGGGCGGAGCACCAGCACGGGCGGGCTGACGTGCAGATGAACACGTTGGGCAGCGCCACGGCGGAAGTGGACGTCGGTACTTCACCACCGGTGCTGTGGGAGGATCTTTCCGTGATGGGTGGTAAAGCCAGCGGCTATGTCCCGCTGCACGGGGCGGGACCCGTACCGAGCGGGGGCAGCGGCAACCCGTCCCTGGGTGAGGTGCTGCAGGCCCCGTCAGGCCCCGCGCCGTCGCTGTACACCGAGCGCGACGTGGCGGCGACGATGGCAGCGGAGTTTGGCACCCTTCCGCAGGTGCACCCCCGCCCGGCGGCGACAGCGACAACGGGGCGTCGCCAAGGCCATGCGCCGCCAGCGCCGTCGCAGCTGTCGTCAGCAACGAATGCACATGGGGACGGCGGGGGCTACTTTGGCGTCCTGGTGCAGGCCGCACCTCCCCGGGGCCTTGACGGGGTAGGGCGACGGGAGTGGGCGGCAAGACGGCAGGCGGCGCTGAAGGAGGCCCTGCGGGTGCAGCACTACAATGCCGAGGCGCGGCAGGCACTGAAGGTATACAACGAGCGCGCAGCGGCACAGCTCTCTCTCTCGTAACGCCGCAGGGTGGCATCCCCATGTTGTGGAAATCACTCTATTCCCATCAGCGCCAACCCTTTTGTCTTTGGCTTTTATTGTCTCCATTCGCGGGACTTTGACGCGCCGTATAATGAAGACCGCAGCTTGGCTTCTGCAGGAGCCATACACACGCAATCAAAGATAATCTATGTGAGAAGACACACAAGAAATGGACAGATTAACCGGTGGGCGATTCATATGTTCAGGAACTCAAGAACCCGCCACAGCTGCACGAATGTCCTTTTACAAAAGAAAAAAACAATGGTCAGGACGAACAAGTACGACCGTTACAAAACGTCTT
>AUXJ01003902.1:0-15215 GCA_000482205.1 Herpetomonas muscarum
GACGGATGGGCCTGGTAGGGCGTCAGAAAAGCAAATTGTGGGAAAAAAAATATATGGCAGCAGCAAGCAGCACGTTTATGTGCTCTTTGGTTATAGTGCGGAGAGGTAGAACGTTGGGGGGGGGGGGGGGAGGAGAGAGAGAGAGAGCAGGGACGACCCCATAGCATGCTGGAAGTACGCAAATACACATACACTCAGTGGAGCACATGTGGGGAACGAATTGGCATCGTAAGAGAGAAAAAGAGGGAAGGAAGTGAAAACAAAATGTAACGATCGAGCGCAGCAGGCAAATATTCACACAAGAACACACGTAAAATACTCTTTGCATGTTGTCATTATTGTCGTTGTTGTTGTTTTTTCCTCGTGTTTGTTATCAGAGAGCGAGTCTCTTGCCCTATCGCCATGTACGTGTGAATTAGGGATAATGACCAGCACTGCCACAATCCTCATGAACAAGCGGAAGTTGTAAGGGGCATATATATATATTTATACACAAAGACCTGGAATTAAAAAGAAACTAATCGGACGTCTACACCCCCCGCCTCCGTCCCATGGGAGGCAATGCGACGCTCCGTTTTGCGTGAGGTCCTCCTCTTCATTTTTGCTTACTCCCTAACGCCGCCTCCATCGCCGCGGGTGCGCTTTGCTTTCTCGTCCTTGCCCTTCTCCAGCTCCTCCTTCCGCGTTCGGTTCCGCTGGGCGCGGGCGACGAGGTCGTCCTCCGGCTCTGTGCGCTTCTGGCAGAAGTACCACAGCACCGCCAACACGATACCGACAACGATAGCGGCCGCGAGGGCGATAACAAAAATGTAGAGGACGTTGAACTGCCTGGGGTACTTGTACCGCGACGGTGGCTCTTGCAAGTCACTGAAGCTGACGTGGATGCGGGCGACGCGGAAAGAGGTGTACACGCCCGGCCCGCGGACGCCCGTTTCCACGTACAGCTGGTTCCCCTCTACGCAGGCGTCTGGGACAGTGGAGAGGTCAATGGCGACGTGATGATTCGTGACGCCGCCCGGGTTGCCGACGTACGACTGCAGCTCCGTGTCCGACGTGAACAGGGCACGCTGCATCAGGTTGTTCATCACCTCTGGATTCGAAAAGCTGAAGACGGCGGTGAAGGCCTCGCCGCTGCGGAGAGGGTTCTCGCTGCTGAGCGCAAACGGCTCCGCCGCCCCCTCCACAGGCGGCGACGGCGGGACCAAGTACGTGAAGAGCGCCGGGTCGACCTGCAGCTTGTCGTACGTAGCGGTAACCGGGTTGTCAAGTCTCAGCACGGTCACCTCCGTCGTGTTTGCCTGGAAGGGGAGGAAGTAGGGGAAGTCGTTGCGCTGCTGAATTGCGATCATCTCGTCGAGGGAGAGCAGCGCGTAGTGCCACGCCACGTCGAACGCGAGTACAGCCTGCCGGCTCGTCGTCAGGCAGTACTCCCCCGGTGAGGTGCTGCTGAGACCGAGACTGGCGGCCAGCGCGTCCTGGCACAGAAACTGCGGGGCCAACTCAGGGCTCAGCTTCAGGGGCCGGAACTCGCAACGCACGGCGTTTCCGCGTCGGAACATGTAGGCGTCGAGGGGGCACACGCACTGGAGCGACCCTGTCAGCTGCGTACACACGCTCAGGTCAGTATCCTGCTCTAACACGTCGTCAATGGTCATGTCAGTCGTCTCGCCGTTCGAGCCCGACGGGCATCTCCATGTACTGCCAACCGTGGCCACCCTGTGGCCGCCTCGGCACGAGAAGATTGTCCCGCTGCCACCGTCCCCATCGTCGCTGTCGCTTTCGTGGACGTCCTCGCCGTGCTCGTTGTCATCGGAGCTGTCGGTGCGAATAAGGCTGTCCCGCCTCGCCTTCGCCACCCGGTCGCGCTGGAGGGCCTGTGGGGTGCTCAATGGCGCACTCGTACCCCTCTTCCTCTCCTCCTCCGTGACGCGGGGCTGGATCCCGATGCCGGCCTGCACCAGCTCCACCGCCGTCGTCATGGTGCGGTCAATCTCCTCGCCGATGGCAGTGGAAAGCTGCCGCAGGCGCGCGGCCCACGCCACCGGCGAGCCGTCCGTCTCGTCCCATGGCACCGCCCCACGCGCCGCCGCCTCCTGCCGCTCCAGCGGAGAGCGGGCGCCGAAGGCGCCGTCAAAGTGCAGACGGCCAGCCTCCGCTGCGTCGTCGGCGACCTCCCCCAGCAGCCGGCCCATCGCCGCGCTCACCCGCTGGGCATAGGCGAGGAAGGCCGTCTGCCGCTGCTTCGCCGAAGCCCCCGCATCAACGGCGCTGACGGCCTTTCCACAGATGAGCAGCACCGTCACTAGAATCAGCAGCGTGGCCGTCCCCAGCCACCGCCGCCGGGGCTGTAGATGGCCTGGGCTGTGCATAGTACGCGCAGTGCGAGAATAGGTGGGTGGAGACAGTGTCGTGCCTGAACCACAACCTGTCACTGAGGCAGAGCACACACACGCACACAAGTTAGCCTAGCCGTGGCGCACTCAGCAAAAAAAACAAATGTTCAACAACAATTTATCTGAGGTGAAGATTGCTGTCGTTGAGAGGGTGGCGAAAAACGTAATAGTTGAAAGACTTCTTATTTTATTTCTTTCTGTATTCCATGCAATCGGAATCAGTAATAAGAAAACGAGGGCTACAGAAGGTGCTCGTCAGGAAGCGGGGAAAAGGAGAAAGAGGTGCGGAGGCAGTGGAAGGGAGTGGGGTAGTGTTTGTGAGTGCATACAACATGGACAGACAGAGGGCGGGGGGGGGGGGGGAATGAACAGGCTAGCAGAAACACTTTGCCCCAACAGGGGTACTGGAGAAGTGCACGGCAGCAACAACACTAAAGGAGAAGGGCAGCCCAGCGTGGGAGATGCCAGACCAACGCCGAGGCGCCATAGTGTTGATTGTCACACTCTGCGCACGCTCGCAGCACTCGTCAACGGATGGGCAGACAGCGCTGGTGCATGTGTCTGTGGAGACAGACGGAGATGTACATAAGCAGTTGGATTTTTCATTTGGGTTTGATCACGGGCAGGGACAAATCACCCACGCACTCGTCTTGAATTGTAGTAGGGATAAACAAAGGCATCTATGACTGGGGAGGAGGGATGGGGTGTAGCGGGGGAGGTGAACGTGAGGAGCGCGTACGGAAGGAGACAAGGGAAAAGCGCATGAACAGCAGTTGAACCTGTGCTGAAGAGTGGCAGGCGTACCGCGGTGCGTGCACAGAGCACCATATCTGACGATAAGTACACTCCCAGTACTGAACTCCTAACGCACACCACACATTTCCGCCTCCGCCCGGCAGCAACCCCCACCCGCCTGCGCAAGTGGAGAAAGGGGGAAAGCATCTTCGGTCTGATCTCTTCCTTTCACCGCCTTAGTGGGCGGCGTTGGAAACAGCCTTGGTGCCCTCAGCCATCGCGTGCTTGGCCAGCTCAGCGGGGAGCACGAGGCGGACGGCGGTCTGCAGCTCGCGGGCACCGAGGGTGCGCTTCTTGTTCACGCGGACCAGCGTGGCCGCCTCGGACGCGACGCGCTCGAAGATGTCGTTCACGAAGGAGTTGACAATCTTCATCGTGCGGCTGCTCACGGACATCTTGTTGTTGATGGCCTTGAGGGAGCGGTTGATGTACACGTTCCAGCTGCGCTTCGGCTTGCGGTTGGACCGCTTGGCGGAGGCGCGCTTGGCGTGAGCAGCAGAGCGGGGAGTGGCCATGGTGACGAGGGGGGTGAGAGGGTGTTTGGGGAGTTGTTTGTGTGTGAGGAAGGCTTGAAAGAGCGAAGACTGCAAGGAAAGTTAGCGCATTCAATGATGTGGAGGAAACAGGCGGGGGAGAGAGATTGAAGTAGTGGTGGCAGCAAGAACGCGGATATGTCCATGCGAGTATCCATCTCGAAGCCTACAGCAGTGGTGCGCTAGGTTACACTATTACATAGTTCGTCTTCCGGCCGCACTGCGCCCGCAGGCAGGGCAGGGGCGCTTAAAGATAGTATCGTTTCAGCGTCAAAATAAAGCGTTCATTTCTTGTTCTTGTTCAGCGAGTGGTCATACTTGTGTGAATAGGTGGCCATCGAGGCATCCAATACGATGGTTTCAGAGCCGGTCTGTGCGCACCGACATGCGCCTCGACCGTGCAACGGCGAGAGGGAAAAAAAAAATCAGAGCGCCATCAGCACCAGCGATGTACAGTGGGGATATGGGAGAGGAAAAATGGGTGAACACTGTAGACTACGAAGCACACGCAGGAGCACATCTCCCTGGGCGAGTGGGGCGTAGATAAAAACAAAAACGACACAACAACAGCAACAGTACCACCTGCGTGAGATCATTCTTTACTGCTAAGATGGGTGTGAGAGAAAACAAAAAGAGACGAGTGAGTGGTGCGTGCTCGTTTACTTTGTGAGAAGTGCGTTAAGAGCTTCGTGCTCCTGCTTCGTCAGCTTGTCGGCAGCCGCCCTGCCTTCACGGTAGGCCTCGTCCCGCACCAGCATCGCCGCCTTCATGAAGTGCTCCTCCTTTTTCAGCCCGTTCGAGGCGTCCAGGAGCAGCTTCACGTCGTACGGGAGCTGCGTGCAGGTGACGCTGAAGATCACGAGCCCGAGGCACGAGATGGGGGTCGTCAGGCGGCGCACCGTCGTGCCCTGCGCCCAGCGCGCGATGACGGAGTTCATCGGATCGGAGTAGCGGTAGCCGCGGCTGATCACCCACGCGCCGATGCCCAGCCAGCAGCCCTGGAGGCCGAGGGTCACCATGCCGTGGCTCTTGGCCTGCGTGTAGGCGCGGAACTGCATGTGGTGCTCGCCGTACACCCGCTGCGCGTCCTCCATCCGCCGCACGTACTCGCGCGGGATGTCCAGCACGCTCACTGCCTCCGGATCTGTAATGTACGGAGACTCCGCTGCGAAACGCGGGCCGGTCGCATTGGGCGCGGGCGGCGCAGCGTCGCTGCTGCTGTCGCTCTTGTTACCGGACATGATGCTGTACTACACAAACTGTCTTTAAAAGGCACTTCCGTACTTTGTTTTGTCGCTTCCGTTGACACCGCTGCGTGGCTCCTACAGTGAATCTGCACTTTTGTTTTCCTGCGCAAGTTAATATATAGGGGACGAGCAACAGTACACGGGAAGGCGTCGTTGTGTCGATGAGAAACACCACCTATGCGAACTTCACTATGCAACGTGTATGGTTGACTAAGCCTGCATGTGTGCGTGGTTATGTGGATAAATGAGAGAGCACCGTGGGTGAATAGGAAAGGGGACCACATGGCACACGCACAGCATGCTACGCATGCCTAACTAGATCATTCCTGGACAAGGCATCCGCCCAGTACGTCACTCAAGCGCGCTGCAGACTCCGCGGCAGTACTACCCATGTGGAGCCCGTAGAAACAACAAATCCACACACACGCGCATCGTATCTTCTTTTTTTTCTCCGCTCCTTGCCGAAGGTGAATGGTGCCCTTTCATGCATCGCACATTGCGGTATGTTCATTGCACAAGTTTGTTTGCCACCACGCACAACGCACGTAATGGCGGTTGTGCCGGCGATGGGCCCACGCGCTACCGCGCCCCGCCACGAAATGCCGCCCGCCGCTGCCCTTCGGCGCCCAGCGTGCTATCCACGCATTGAAGGATGTCCGCCCACACCTGTGAGCCCCTCTCTTCGTCGGAGAAGGGCACGGCGATGAGCTGCAGCACCGCCCGCGGCCACGCTGCCCGCTCGTAGTATGCGTACGTCCCAACCGTTGCCACAACAAGGGGGCCGCGCTGCACCACAAGCTGTGGCGGGCGCAACGACGCGGCGGCGGCGGGGCCGAAGAGGAAGTGCGGTCCGAGCAGCCCGTAGGGCATCTCCGCTGTGCGGGTGGCCAATTCCGCCTGCCGGGCTGCGGCCGTGTACGAGAGCTGCCGGACATCCACGTCGTGGAACTGCGCCCCCGACAGCGCCGCGGCGTCCCCACCCGTCGCGTTCGCCGCGACCAGGGGCACGCAGTGGCGAAGCAGCCGGAAGGCCTTGGTTGGATTCGCGCACGCGGCGCACGTGGCGTCGGTGAGAAGGACGACGTGGACGTCGGCGGCGTCGTCGGCACCGCCGTCGGGGAGGGAGACGTTGAACTGCAGAAGCGGTGCCGACAGCCCCTCCGGCAGCACCGCCCGCCACGGCAGCCCCGTCCCCGTCATCGTGCGCCAGGCGCCGCCGAGCTCCGCGGCACCGTCGCCGCCACCCTCGCTGGTCAACAGCGATAGCTCCGCCAGCGCCGCACGCACATCGGCCACGGGTGGGTGCTCGAGCGGCCGGTAACGCCGCGGCAGCGCGACCGCCTCTGAAGATCCCTCCGCTGCCGGCGGCGGCACCACGCGGTAGAGCGCGCGCCCCTCCGCCGGCACGCAGAAGACGGCGCAGTGGCCCCAGTCGCCCTCACACGCCGGTGCGCTGCCGCTGGCGGGTGGCCGCGGCCACGCCGCGCGGTGCAGCTGCGACACCGTCTCCGCCTCGGAAGTGGGCACAATAATATACCGGCGGTCCCCGCCGGCGGCACGCGCGGCCGCCCTCGCACGGTGCCCACACCCGTCCGCGTCATCGACGACAATCGCGACGTCGCGGCGGCCGCCGCGCACGCCGCCCCGCAGCCGCTCCAGCGAAGCCTGGAAGTCGCCCGCTCCGGCGACAATGACCGGCCGCGCCGCCTCCATCACCGCGAGCTCGTCGGCGAGAAGGCCGCTGATTAGTCCCACATAGGCCGATGCCACCTCCAGCACCCCGTTGGGCCGCTGCGGCAGCGGCACGACAATGTCCTCGCGGGTCCACTGTTCGGGCGTCGCCCCCATCACCCCCACCACCGACACCACCGCCACCGTCGACGAGGCGGCGGCCATCATCCGCGCCCCCTCCGTCGCTCTCTGCATGGCGCTACCGTCCTCAGAAATGAGGGGCACCGCCCGGAGGGGGTCGAGCGTGCGCGTCGAAGTGACCGACATCCCTTCCCACCACGCCGGCGGCTCCGGCCCCTCCCTGGCGGCGACGATGAAGAAGGGCAGCACGCCCCGCAGCGCGCGCATCATCTGGTGCCGGGCAACGGCGCGCAGCAGCAGCGGCATCCCCGAGTCTCCGTTGTGGGCGGCCCGCCGGTACTCGTCCGGGAGCACCATGAAGGCGGCGCGGCCGTACGTCCTGGCGAGGCTCGCCACCTGCGCGTAGGACTCGACAAAGAGCGACGACGTGCTGTGTCGCAGCACAAAGCGCTCAAGGTCCCCGGCGGATGTGACGGCGGCGGAAGGGACGTACCGCGGGCACCGCTCCCGTGCGCAGCCGCCGAGGAGGGCAAAGGCCGGGCTCGGCGTCCACGAAAAGAAGGAGCTGCGGGCCGGCCCCTCCGCCGCGACAGACGCAATGCGCACCGCGCCAACAAACTGCTGCGGACGCACCGCCGCCGTCGCAGCCGTCATCGACTCCGCCCCCTCCCCGCCATCGCTGTCGCTGCGGATCTGGCTGCGAAGGACGCTCTCCAGCGCGTCACCGGAAAGTGCGACAAGGCATGCCTCCGGCCGCGTACCCGCCTCCCCCGCGACGGGTACGGGCGCTGTGCGCGGCTCCATCGGCGCGGTCGGCGGGTGCGCGGTGCGCAGGAGGCGGCCAAATCCGCCCGGGCGTATCGAGAAGAAGCGTCCGTTGGCGCGCCCGTGTCGCCGGAGGAGACTCGCGACCTGCGGGTGGAGTGCCGCCGGGTCGACTTCTGCGTACATGTCGGCGCCGCGGCCGCCCGTGTGGTTCGCCGCAAACGCCTCCAGCAGCGCGAGCAGCTGCATGGCGCGGTCGTCCCAGTCATTGTACACCAGCACCAGCGCCTCGACGCTGGGCCCGGCTAGCGTGCCCTCGTCCTCTAGCACCGCGAGGAGGACATCGTCCACGTCGACGACCCCGCGGTACACGCGGCGGTGGACGTGGGGCGCCCCGGCACGCATAAAGTCCGGGTGGTGGTAGTAGTACGGCCACGCGCGCGTCACGTCGGGCGTAGCCGCCCCCGACGACGCGTTGGGCCGCGGGGGAGGCGCGTAGCCAAAGTGCGTCGCCCACGACGCGACGAGGCTGTGCTGGACGTGCGCGGCATTGCCGGTGAGTCGCTTTGTGTACCGGCTCTCGCTCGGCACAAACAGAACCCGCTCACTACGGTCTCGGGCGAGGAGGCTGTCGCGCCGCTCCTCTGTCGAGTCAGCGGCCGCCAGCGGGTCCTTGTAGGTCGCCGCCCGCGTGATGGCCTGCCGCTCCTCCGCATTGAAGTAGCCATAGTAGTAGGGCCCGCCGGCAGCTGCGTGCCGCATAGGCTCCTCAAGCACCGCACCCGCGAAGGGCGACGCGGCGGTTGCAATGCCGCCAGTGGCGAGCAGGGCGACCAAAACAAGCAGCACAGGAAGCACTACGGGGACGGCCGCCGCCGCCCGCTGCGCTGCGCCACCTCCCCAACGCATCGTCCGCGATATGAACAGTCTTGGTGTTGTGTCTAGTCGAATTGGTTAGTGGCCACGCCGCGTTAGCGAGCGCTGTATATGGCAGCCAGAGGTGGAAAGTAGTGAATAAGCGCAACGTTTGTGGCGCGCTTCTACGGGGTAGGGTCCGGTTGGATCACCGGGTCGGAAGAAGAGGAGGGGGACAAAAAGGGGCACAAAGCCGATGCGAGGAGGTGTGGATGGGGGAGAGACGGGATCACAGGGTAATATTCCAGAGCTAAGCGTGAAAGCCCTTGGGGTGAGTAACAACACACGGTTATGCACACACGCACACAAAGCGAGATATAGACACATTATACGGTGCATCCCCGCCCACTGGCAATCTCGATAAGGAGATGCTGTGTCCCAGTTACAAATAGTGCTAGTGTCCGCACCAACAACGGCGGCTGCTGACATCATATTCCGCGGCGTCGTTCCTAGCTCCTCGGTTCGTTTTCTTGCTGTCCTTCTTGTTTTGTGTGTATGTGTCTAGCATCTATAGAGGTCAACGTCAGGGCACCGCCCACTCAGTACGCAGGCACGTGCTGCTCCGCCTGCGCATCCTACTAGGACTGCGGTGCCGCGTCGTCCAGCACCGCGCAGAGCTGCGGTCAGGGACCAGCGATTCCTCGACGCCAAGATCCAGTATCAAGTGTTCACAGGTCTCTATAAAAATATATGCACGAGTAAAGTTTTTGAAAGAGAGGAATCCCTACAACGGGGAGGGGAGGATAGGGCACAGGAGAGAAGCGCTGAGATGGCCTTAGTACGGCCTCCGCGACGGCACCCGGCGCCGTCCTGGCGACACGGCAAGGTCCGTCTCTAGGAGCGTCTTGCGGTCCTTTGTCAGTTCAGACGGGCTCGGCAGCGTTCGCCGCCCGCCGCTGCTACCGCCACCGCTCACACGCGATCTCTTGCGTTGCGCGGCGCTCATCAACGGCGAGGGAAGGCCCCTCTTCCGCCCCGTCACCGACTCGGGGGATTCGTTTTCCTTCTCCGCCGACGACGTTGAGAGTCGCCGCCGGACGCCCCCCTCCGAGTCATCGTCACCGTCGCTGTCCGCGTCGTCGGCGCGCCTTGGTTTGTTGAGGTTTTCCTCCGCAATCGCCATGTACCCCTGCAGCTCCGCCCGCCTCTCGTCCGCTGCGACCAGTTGCTCCTCCAGCGCCGCTGCGTAGGCAGCGAAGTCGGCGATGCGCGCCGCTGCGACGCGGTGGCGGCCCTGCGACTCCGCAAGGGCCACCGCCGCACGCCCAACGGTCTCCTCCAATACCATGGCTGTCTGCGCACGGACGAGCGCGGACCGCTGCACGCGGCTGTACGCGGACGCCATTTGCCGCAGCTGCTCGTTCTCGTACACCAGCTCACGAACGAGCGGGCACGCCAGCGCAGCAGCCACCTCTGCGTCTGGCGGCGAGTCGGCAGGCCGCTGCGACCTCGACCGCGGGGAGGGGGAGGATGCAGCGGTGAGGCGGTCCGCACGCGTCACCATAGGAGATGTTTCTAGGCAGGTATGTTTAGATTATGCCTGTGCAGAGGGGACGGTTGCCCATACAAGGGTACGTATGAGTGCGTGAATGTATGTGGGCGGTTCCTGTCCGCGAAGCCGCTACTTCGTCGCTGTATAATGGAGAACACAGAAGGAAAAAAAAACAGAGGAAGGGGGTGGACAGTAGGGCTCGCCGGTTGCGAGTAGTGCTTCGTGTAAGTCACTTGATTTCACGATGGATGTAGAGCTGATCATGCCCTACCAAACAGCAGCAGCAGGAGTCTCTTGAAACAAGACCTGGCTCTCATTGCCCGGTGCAACGCTCATTGGCTGGGAAGACATCGCTACATAGTCATCTGCGGAGGTTATTTGGTGAGTGCATGTTGTTTTCTTTATAGATGGACTGCCGCGGTGGCGCGTAGTTGGGCGATGCGAAGACGATCACCGACAGCACAGTTGCCACAGCCACAGCCCTGCGATGGGATGTTGCTGACGCTGCTACGTGCTGAAGTGCTTAAAGATCTCCTCGACGCTCTGAGCGACGCTGAAGGTGCGGCTGCGGTCGCGCCTGTAGAAGACGGACCCGTTATTGACGTAAAGGAATACCACCGCGCTTCCCGGCTCGTCGGTGCCGTCGTGGAGGCGGTGCAGAACATGGCCGGTGGTCGACCGTGACCCCGACTCCTCCAGCACCAGCTCCCGGTCCTCCGCGATGGCGCTGAGGAGGTTCACCGTGATCTTCCCCTGCGACTGCTTGAGGAGGCTGTCGTTGCGCTTCTGCCTTGTGGCCGCGCTGGCCGCCCCGCCACCGCTCTCGCGCGCCACCTCCGCCCGCCCTACCGTCTCCACCACGAGCAACAGCCGGTAGTGGACCGTGTGCAGCAGGCTGACCGCTGCCTCCATGCGGGTGCTGTCGACGAGCGGCAGCAGCGCGGGTTTGTGCTGCTGGGCGAACGGGGCAGCCAGCTCCATGTACAGCGCGGCCGCCATGCCGGGGCGCGCTGCCTCCCCGCTGAACTGCTCCTCGAGTGGGAGCAGCAGCGCATCGTACACGGCCCGCACAATGGCGAGCGTGCGGCGAGGGTCGACGCCGCCCGCTGCCGCCGGGGCGGTCAGCAGCTGCGCGACGGTGCTGCTCGTGTAGACGAGACTTTGCCGGCAGGCCGCGGTGAAGGCGTCCTCCTCCCGCAGGTACAGCGCGAGGAGGCTGCGCGACACGCTTGAGAGGGGCTGCAGCAGAAAGTCCGCGCGCAGCACCAAGTCGCCGTCGCCGGCAACAAAGCCCGCCCAGCCCGGCACCAGCAGCGGAGCGGCGGACAGTGGGTGCGGCGGGCAGAGCCGCTGCAGCGCCCGCCCAATCCGCCGCGTCATCCGCCGCATCACCGTCGCAGCGAGCCCCACGCCGTCCTCGGCGCGCGCGATCGCCGTCAGCTGCCGCAGCGCGGCGTCGGCCGGAGAGGGCCGGGCCCACCAGCTCCGCACGAGCTGCAGGCACTCGGCCGGGCGCTGTCGGAGATCGGCGCACAGAGCAGCCGCGAATAGCAGCGCAGCCACCTCCGCGCCCGTCCCGGTGCCCGCGTCGGCATCGCCCGGGGACGCCTCGGCTGCGTCGTCCAGAGGCCACCACAGACGGTCCGCTTCCGCCGCCCGCGACCAGAGCTGCCGTACCCGCATCCCGGCGACTGTGCGCCGCAGCACGGGAAACGCGGCGCCTTTCCGCCGCTGCCGCGCCATCGCCGCGGAGGGCGTCGTGGCCTCCGTCTCCAGCGACGAGGCCAACTCTGCGGACGCGCCAACGAAGGCGCGGAACTTGCCGAGGCCACGCAGCGCCTGCACGGCGCCGACAGCATCCGTGTGGGGCTCCACAACAGGGCCACCTGTCCAGACGCCGGCGGTTGGGGACGGCCCCCCTCCTGCGCCGCTGGTGGAGGGGGCATGCTCGTCGAGGAGGAGCATCGAGCGCTGCAGCCCCCGGTTCGTCTCCCCAAAGAGGGTGTCAATGTGAGCCGCGCTGAACATGACACCAGAGAAAGGGGAGGGGGGGGGGGGGGGAAACGGAGCGCGCTACTAAACGTCTAAAACTACGCTGTACGACGGGTATTTCAAAGAGAGAGAGAATGGGGTCAGGGAAGAGCAATGCATCCATTGTCAGTTGCGATCCAGAGAAATATAGAGAAATAGGCGTGCAGGCAACCGCCCACGGTACTCCACACCTCAGCATCTTTTCTCGTGCGGCTGGGGCGCCCGCGTCGCTGCCCACGCCTCTGCCCGTCTTTCATGGTAGAGCAAACAAAATGTGAGGAAGTGCGGCCATGCTCGCCATAGAAGAAGCGCCCACCACATGGAGCAGACCAACGTGCCCAATCGCACTACTAAACTCAAATAGTTAAAGGTTATCAGGTGTACAGTGCTACTTCTGTTGTTCCGGTGCCCTATGTGCTCCTTCCAAGCGTGGGGACTTCTCCGCAGGACAACACCGGGTCTCATCCGCCGAAGCAGGAACAATAAAAAAAGAACAACGAGGTTGGAGGCATGCACGTGTGTGCCCCTCTAGTCGTACACAATAACGAAGACGGTCGTCATCGTCATGAAGAGCGCAAGACCGGCGCCGATGAGGCCGAAGCCAGCGGAGTCGCTGCACATAAAGTCGCGGCTGCTCACAAAGACGCACAGGACGCCCGAGATGAGCACGGAGAGGGGGTTGAAGAGCACCAGCGTCGCGGCCGCTGTAACACCGAGGATGTCAACGGGTGCGTTCTTCACGATGCACTGGGCGAGGAGCTGTAGGCCCCAGATGGCGGCGGCGATAAAATAGCACCGGAACGTGTAGTGCAGAAAGTGGTCGTGGCTGCTTTGGAATGTGGACCGCACCTGTCTCTCGTATGCCAACAGCGGCACGTAGTAGCGCCGCCAGGCCGGACTGTAGCTCATCCACATGTCCGTCGACCCCCGCGGGTCCTCCGTCGTCTCGCGGTTGATGTCGGAACTACACCGGTAGCTGATGACGCCGAAGGTGTCGGGGCGGAGGGCGGGGTTCAGCCAGAAGGCGCTGGTCGGGAACTGCGTGTTGCGCTCCGCCGCGACGACACCGTACACGGCGGTGGTGAGGGCTATCATCTGCGGGTACTCGGACGCGGTGCACCACGTCCCGCGGATCGGCCCTGTCCCTTCGAACGGGTCCACACCGAACGCCGTCGTCGTGCCGGCGTCCTTGCTGCGCTGCAGTGCCTCCTCGCTGTGGAAGACGTCAGAGGTGTAGTTTGCGTCAAAGTACATGACCACGTAGCACTGCTGCGTCTCGTTACTCTTGTCGTTGGGCTGGCTGAGGCAGTAGGGCACCAGCGTGCTCCCCGTCGGGTCGGTGGTGATCGGCCGCCAGCGCAGGTCCCAGAGCAGGGCGGGGAGAAGGGCGAAGGAGGGGTAGTTGTTGGAGGGGTACACGGTGCACTCGGCCCCCATGGAAAAGTTCATCGTGGGACCGTCGAGGACGTGCCCGTTTGCCTGCACGCGGGTGAAGGCGAGGGCGGTGATGGTGCCGAGCACGAGGCTGATGTCCAGGATCACGAGGCCCCAGGAAAGGATGCGGATCATGCCGTCCTTGTTGGACGGCGACGACACGCCCCCGAGCGGGATCAGCACAACAGTCACCTCGAGCAGCGTCATGACCGTCATCAGCACTGCTGTCGTCGCCCCCAGCTTTGCGTCGGAGCGCAGCGCAGTGCGGAGGAAGCCGAGGGTGTAGGCGACAACAAAGTTCGCCGTCGTCATCGCCGCCGCCATGATGGCGACGGCGACGCACCACCGCACGTGCTTCACTCTGCCAATGATGCGGTCACGCCGCTCGTACACCTCAACACGGCGCTTCTCCGTGAAGTACTCCTCGCGGGACATGATCTTCGGCTTCGCCACAATCGCGCGGATATACTTGGCGAGCCGGTCCTCCTTCTTGATCCAGTTCTTGCGGCGAAAGTACGACCAGTGCGGGGCAAAGTTGGCGTAATAGCGCCAGAACCGGCAGACGCGGCACACCTCCAGGATCGACTGCATGTCCGCTGCGTCAACGAAGAGGAGAACAACATTGAAGATGTCGGCGGAGAAGGGGCCGTTCTGCTCCGGAGCCGGCGCGACCTCGCCGCCGTGGCGGCTCCGCGACAGCGTCGGAGGAATGCAGGAGCGGAAGCGCACCACGTCCATGGGCTGCCCGCTGAAGGTGAAGCCCAGCGAATTCTCCCGCGCGTGCGCTTGCGTCCGACCGCCTTGTACTGTGGTGCGTCGAAAATTATCGGTACCGGCGCTATTACCGGCGCTGCTCATCCCTACCGCGGTGCCCCTGCCGGCATTGTCCGTGCCGGACGTGGTGGGATATGGCAGGGACGACGAATAGGTGTTGTAGTCTGTCGTCGCCGTTTCCGTCGTGTCGTCCCATCCACCCGAGCCGGCCAACGGCCCCTCTCGCACATTGAAGGTTCCCGAGGAGGTCGCCACCGGGTCTACGTGGGAGCCCGAGCGCACCCCCTCGCCGGACCCAGCGGAGGGTGACGGCGGAGAAAAGGCGGACGCAGCCGTGGCCTCCCCTTCCCCCGCTAGCCGCTGGCGCCGCCGGCGATTGCGGTGGCGGTGGCGCGTGGAGGGCTGCTGCGGCTCCTCGTACGCGACGCCAAGGTCGTCGAGCGACACCACGTCGCTGTTCATCCGAAAAAAGTCCATGGTGAATTACAAACCAATCACTGTATGTTTCCACGTGTGCAGCAGCTGCGTGCGTGTGCGTGTATGTGTTTGGGGTACAGGCACTGCGAAAGAACAACAGAAAAGAACTGTCGCACTGCGAATGAATTAAAAAAAGACAGTGCCTCTCCTAGCAGACCAATCAATCCAGGCCTCGAATTTCAGCCTTAAAGTTTTGCGTATGGATAGTTATGTGAGAAGAGGGTAAAAGGGAGAGAGTCGAAAACTGGCGCTTCTCTCTTGACAGTTCCATGTGGAAGACCGGCACGCACGCACTCTCCGCGGGGGCACGCGAACTTTGTCGTGCCACAATGTAGCGCCCACCGGCTTTTTTGGTCCACTACGAACCTTTGTCTATACTTTGAAGCCGCTCTCTCACGTCAGTTACGCTGACAGTGACGCTGGCGACACCCTTCGGACCGACAGACGCAAAATGATAGTTAAATACATATACATATATATATATATATATATATATATATATATATTATAAAGGGAAGGGAAGGGGAAGGAGAGGTTGGGGTGATTT